>OLKM01001192.1:0-62500 GCA_900291075.1 Melanogrammus aeglefinus | reverse complement strand
ATTTCAATGGCTTACTCTCTTTCTACAGATCAGATGTGTATTCATATGTGCATTCAACACATAAAAAATATTAAACACACCCTCTTGCACGCACGTTCACGCGCACACACGCACGCGCGCACACACAGACACACAGATTATTTCATCCACTTGACAGACTAATCTAGACATGACCTAGTCACCACTATAATGGAGCATCGTTGACGTACTTAATAATAATTTTGCTGTAAATACAGCTTGGAGTGTGAATTCAACTAGGTATTAATACAGAGTGACAACACCATATACTGAGAAAAAAATGGCAGAGGGGCGAAAGTAGCAGATTGGCAATGGAAGATGGAGAGGAAATAAGTGGAGGAGCAGAAGTAGAAAAATGTCCCGTGCGGCTATCGCGAAACCAGCCAGCATCCCTCACACCATCACAATAAACATGACTGTACACGCGCTGCCGACGACGCTGCCCTCTTCCCACTTCAGTGCGCAAGACTTGGCTCCACGTCAAGCCTTTGCGCCTGCGCTCTGCGTCGCCACCGCGAGAGAGAGCCTCCACAGGCTCGAGCCTCTAAACCTCCCCGCCAGCAGCGGTTCTCTCGAAAGACCACGAGCTACTGCAATGAAAGCTGCACTAATACCTCTTCACACGTCGGAGTCTTGGACTGCATGAAGAAGGTAGGCTGTGACGGTCCGTTTAGTATTTTATTGTCGTCCGCGAAAAACGGCAGACGTGGTCGTTTGTCTCTACCGGGGAGATCTTTTTTTTCTTCTGTGAAACAAAGCAAAGGCAGCAGCGCTCACTTGTGGCAAAAAACACAAGGAAAAAAAACATCTGTCAACGTCACATTTGGGAATGACATCTGAACATCGGATTTGTATGCTGTCTCGTTGTTCGTTATAAACTTATAGGCCAAGGGCTGCATGTCGGCCTAAATAGTCGTTGTCTGTTATGGACATGATGTGGGGCGAGGATATCTGTGGTGAAATCCTAATGTGTTGTCAGCCAAGTCCCTTCATAACGCTTATTGTTCCACAGATGTTGCTGCATCTCCCTACTCTCAATCCTTTAGTAGCATTTAATAATCGATATTTTTATTATACATTTAAATAGCCTCATTTGATGGAAATGATTGCAGTTTGGTCCATTTTAATATGTGCGTAATCATTTTTGTTGTTTATTTTGTAGGCCGTGTAGCGTTGACAGGCGTTGGGAGGGTTTAAAGGACACGACATGAAGAGGACAGCATGGTGTGCATGAGGGGTCGTCACACGCAGAGGGAATGACACGCATCCTCTGTGACCGTGAGGGTGAATCTTAATTACTGCGCGGAGCTCGTTTTCTGCCCAACCGGTTGGATGTACTACGAGGGAGCGCGCACCTAGACGGCCCGAAGATGTCCCAGAGCTGGACCGCCGCCACGCCGTGCCGCTGTCTCGCCGCCGTTCTCGTGCTCCTCCTTCTCGTCTTGCCCCCGCGCGCGCTCTCCATCCGTGCCGACAAGGCTCTCAACAAGGACGACCACGTGAGCGCCACGGTCAACGCCACCGTGTTGGACTCAAAGGGCAACCCCGTCCAGATGATGAGCAACGACGACGGCACGTACGGTCAGAACTCACCGAAGAGCGACACGAAAGGCACGGTGATCGCGCCTGCGCATTACCATGGAGGTAAGTTCGCTGTCAGTTCTAATGTAGCCAGTGTGACACTGAACGCAGGGGTGCGGGCATGGTGCTTGCAAAGTGTAATTTCCCTTGATATCATGCCCCCCTCTCTGTGTGCATTCATCTGAATCGCTTGCACAGACAGGCACTTTTATAGTTTTTTTCACATTAGGATACTTTATAGGCTTGATATCATGCCAGCTAATGAATGTCTTATTTTTATTTGGAGCTATGGATTAAGGCCAGAGCAGCTGTATCTCAAACTCACACACACATGAGCGCACAGACACACACGCACTCACACACACACACACACACACACACACACACACACACACACACACACACACACACACACACACACACACACACACACACACACACACACACACACACACACACACACACACACACACACCACACACACACACCACACACACACACACACACACACACACACACACACACAACACACACACACACACACACACACACACACACACACACACACACACACACACACACACACACACACACACACACACACACACACACACACACACACACACACAGTGTCAGATAGACTGCTGTGGTTAGTGCTGAATTAGATTGGTGTAGGATGAATGTGTAGAGGTTATTGTGTCTGGAGTCTATTGTGTTGTCAAGAGGTCAAGGGTTCGCTGTGAAGAGAAAGCTACCGTGTGTGTTAGGGTCAACATCAGAGGACGCAGAGACTGGTCGTTCAAACACTTTTCTAGAACACAGTCTTTTAGGTTCTACAATGTTTTCATTGTCCTTGAATTTAGATGAGTCTTTATGTTCAAGAATGTTCGAGAACCCAGCCTTTATGTTTTACAACGTTCTATAACAACGTCTCTATGTTCATGACGGTATTACAACAATTAATTAATCTGCTTGGCTAGTTGAAAAACATATCAAATTCATATTCATATTCCTGTCATGCATGTGAAACTGGAACTAAAGAAATAATCGAAAACAATATGCAGCAGAGCAATTCTTTATTGTTTCACATGAGTTACCGATGGTTACCAAAGTCTTTGAACACAAAGTGGTGCTTAAAACAGATGGGTGGTATAACAGATAATATCTCCCTGGTTTAAGCTTATGATGATGGCTTAACATTCATGAAGACTGCATGATGATGTTTTAAAAACTACATGAAAAGGTGGCTTAGGTTATTATTAGTCACAACAACCATTTGCATCATGCTTTCGCAAACTATTTGGCTGTGGAAACATCTGTGAAACAACAATGTTATACGGTAAATTATATTACGGGCATCAGTTGGGGTCTGACCTGAGATTGAACATGACATGAAAATGGTCTGTCTACCACCTCACCATCATCTCTGCGTTGGGTTTAATGTCGCATCTCATCATCTTCTGAATGTAAACATGCAAGAGGGGCAGCTGATTGGCTGTCATAAATTACTTATTAAGAGTACTTTATTAAGAGGCATGAATCACTTTTTAGAGAAATTATAAAAAAAAAAACAACAACACAGAAAATCATTGATGGAAAAACATTTTCACACACTTTGTCCGTGAACAGAGGAGAGTCTTGATATTAATATAACAAAGGAATTGGAAAAACGGAAACTTTCCATTACCTCATGTGTCTGTTGTTCTGCTCCACATCAGCTAACTGACCATCCCTATCCAATCAGAGCCTGGCTCTAGACTGACTCCAACCCCAACCCCAAAACCATTTTCACTCTCCATTTACAGAAAAAAGAACATTCAAACCAATCACAAACCCGAAAGAAAGTAGGCTACAACACAATGAGGCAAACTTTTGGACTAAAAAAAAAACAAAACAAGGCTGTTTGTTTAAACTGTACAACATTTATTTGACATGGTTTATCACCAATCATGAAAGTTTCCATTCGATAGGCACGCGTGTTGTTATGTTTTGTGGTCAACAGAGACGTAACAGACATTATTCACAGTCAGTGGCCTAGTTTGTGGCTTCTCTCTGTGGCCCGAGGTAATAGCCTGACCTGTGTGGAGACCGGCTCCCCACTCAAACTCTCTATTCTAACCACTAGAAACCACATACTCACTCTGGTTATGTACAGCCCTTGGACTGTGGCACAAGAACCAGTATGCGTTGTAACTCCCATCAGGAACCCCTATCCCCTCATTGAAATTATGTTTTTTTCTGTATTATTTTTGTATGATACCTCAATAACACCTCAAAAACTTATTTTTTGTGAACTCAACACTGACCTATACTCACAGGGGTTTCACTGCATAGTTAAGTTCGTAGCTTTGGATTTTTTGCCCATTCAGTTGAACGTTTAGAGAGGTAATATTGTTCTTTCTTTTTAACCATTAGTCATGATGTTTCCTGTTTTGATACGTAACGGGTAACTTTTGTTGAGTTTTAAGTAACGTATTAGCTAAAATCAATGTATTCATTCATAAATATGTCCTCATTGGTGTAAAATGACTTCTGCCATAATCAGACTTTTCCTCCTGAGCAAAAAATGTCTTATCTGTATTTACATTGAACGGGTAAGTCCTTAGGAGGCTTCCATCTGACACGCCACAGGAGAAGGAAAAGGAAATTAAAAAAAAGGGAATTAAAAAGGCAACGTGACCTGCAAATTCAAAAAAACGTGTCACGTTGTCATAGCTTCTTGGCACATAGCGCCTACCGTAGGTGCAACCAGGTTGCAACTCACATTTGAAAAAGTCAGGCGCTGGAGAGCACTATTTGTTTGAATGCGAAATACAATTTTACCACGTTAGGAGAAATTCCTACACAGTGTCGTAGTATGACGTTAATATATTATTATTATATTAGTATATTAGTATAATCACAAATTAACTTCAAATCCACTCCGGGCTTAGCTCTTACTCTTGTTACCTGTTCAAAAGATTGTGGTGAGTGAAGCTAGGCCCAATGCCAGCTACAGTAAAGTAGTAGTACCTATATCCTAGGAGTCACAGCAGCACAACGGTATACCACGAATGGAACCACGAGCAGGACACAAAAGTTCATGCGCAAAGTCAAAGCTTGGGTTCTCTGATGATGTGATTGGTTCAAAGTCACATTCACATTCATGTTAAATACACACACACACACACACACACAAACACACACACACACACACACACACACACACACACACACACACACACACACACACACACCACAACACACACACACACACCACACACACCACACACCACACACACACACACACACACACACACACACACACACACTGTACCAGATGCTTCCAAGGACACTGCAGACCTTGTTGCTCTGAAACTGGGACCTTGTCCTCCACAAATGTTCCCCTTTCCAAGAGATGGTATTTTTCTCTCTATTTTCTCTATATCTTCACTCTATATTGAGTTATGACACAGAGCTTCAAAGGCCTCAAGGCTGAAATTTATAACGTGGCACCGTTCTCTATGTAGAGACCGATTTAAAGGGGACATATTATGAAAACAGCCCTTTTCCTGGGGTTTGGGGGCTGGTCTGTGGGTTGTACGGTAGGTGCTGCTCCACAGCATATATACAAACTTTGAAATAAATCTGTACATGATTTTTTGAGTGAGATACGCATTTCTGGAAGCAGCCCGCCTCCAGCGAGTCAGTTTTGGCACCCCCTCCTACGTAGGAAGGGGGCACATTTGAATATTACCTCCCACTTCCCCACTCCCCTCCAATCAGAGCATCGCTACGATTTTGTTGACCAGTGGACGAGCAGCTAGCCCTGCAGCTAAGCTCCGGGAGTACAATCCCTTTCTCTGGCGCCGAGCTCACCCCGCCGGAGCTGTCGCCGAAGGGAAGCCGGGAGGAGGAGACGTGGAGTAGAAAGGGATTGTACTCCCGGAGTTGAGCTGCCGGACTGCCACCGAGCTACCCCAGCCAGAGCTGCTCGTCCGCCGGAGCTACTAGTCCGCTGGAGCTGCCACCTAGCTTCGGTGCCAGTTCAGCTCCCCTAGTACACCGCCGGAGCTGCCGGACTGCGGCCGGACGGCTTCAACGGCGCGGAGAGCTTGGAGGCAGTCCGGTAGCTCAGCTCCCGGAGTACATTCTGAAGGGACTGAAACAGAGGGGAATAGCGGTAGACAATATCTTTTTTCCTAAAAGCTATTTCCAGCAAACAGCTTCAAAAACAAGTTTCTGGAACTCAAATATTATGTTTACTTGTTGAGAAAACACCATAATATGTCTCCTTTAATTGAAACTTAAAGCTAGGGTATGCGATTTTGGGGAAAACAGCCGTTGAGATTCTGTCGCGTTCTCTCTGGTCCCTCCCTCCCACGCGCGCTACCTGCCTGTAGCTCCCTCCCTCCGCACGATCAGTGATGCGCGTTCCATGTGAATTCAGTTAACATTGATAGGAAGACGAAACACCATGTCCCGATTCCGAGGTAATTAAACATTAGTGCTGATAACTGCATAAGAACACATATAGCATCAACATCTTACTCACAGACAGAGGTAGATGGTAGAAAGGTAGCTGTATCAGCCAAGCAAGTTTAGCAAACTAAAGTGCAACTGTAATTTGTGTTAGCATAAGCTGCTAGGCTCGCTGAACGCTCATGCAGGGAACGCACGAACGTCGTCGGTGCCAAGTTGACGGACAGTCCACAGCAATAAGAACGGAGAATCGGAGCCTCGCTCTGATTGGTCAAAGTGTACATGAGCGGTGGCAATTTTTTGGGGGGGCACACAGAGGCAGGGGAGAGCAAAGTGATGTGCAGATATTCTCAGAGCACTTCGCCTACATAAAGCTGACTGGCTATTATGACATTTTTGCTAAATATTTCAGTAAAAAAATCGCCTACCCTAGCTTTAAGATGATACAATTAAACGGTGTACTTTATTCTATTCTCAAGGCCTCCTTGCCCATTTACTTATAGAGGCCGTGTAGACATAATAAATTAGACATAAATATTCTTCGTCTGTGGTTCTTAATGGACAACGAATTGTTGTGTATCCATCGGCCTGTACCTTGTGTGAGCAAACATGTATAAGACTGGGAGGAGTTCTGGATTGTCCCACATCGGTACGGGAACATGTTGCTGGTGGATCTCCAGGTAAATGTATTGACCTATGCTGGTAGAACAGTCGAACAGTCTTGTGCTGGTTTATCTACAGAGTTATGCTGGTAGATCTACACATTTTTGATGGTAATAGTGGCTCCTAGGAACACCAAAGTGTGTGTGTGTGTGTGTGTGTGTGTGTGTGTGTGTGTGTGTGTGTTGTGTGTGTGTGTGTGTGTGTGTGTGTGTGTGTGTGTGTGTGTGTTGTGTGTGTGTGTGTTGCTCTTTTGAGACATTTGAAGCGTGAGGTCTTGCATCACTATTTCTTATTTTCTCTTATCACCTCTTCTCTCATTTTGAGCACACAGGAAGAGGTTTTCATGAGTGTGGTTTTGCATCCCCTTTTTCGGTCATTTTGTCACATAGCCTTCACTTCCTCTACGCAAGCGTGCATACACGCATACGCACACACACACAAACGCACTACAGATGTATATGCAAAATTAATTATGATGAGAAACGTAACCTACCATGATCGTGAGGTTTATTATGAGGTTAAAAAGATGGCTGTGTGAAATATCCTGTTGTGCACATCATGATGGTGCCCAGAGCTTTACTGTCCCTGTCTTGTATCACCGTTGTACTGGAGTCCTAAGCATGTGACGTAGCGTGACAATACCGGCCAGCCTTCTGGCCAACGGCTCACCTCTGCTAGCCTGACCTCTTAACCTTGAAGCTGGGATTCCTCCGGCTCTGAACTCTCTCCAGTTGTGTTATGTCTCTCTCTCCCCCCCCCAGTGGTGGACCGCCAGGGCTGTGACCCCCACACGCGCTTCGTGGTTCCCCCGCGCACCGGGCACTGGGTGGCCCTGCTGCAGCGTGGGAACTGCACCTTCAAGGAGAAGATCCTGAAGGCCGCCGCCTACAACGCCTCCGCCGTGCTCGTCTACAACAACTCCACCGAAAAGACGGTCAAGATGGGCCACGACGGTACGCCACCGGAGCGCACCGCGGCCTGCTGCAGTGTGTGTGTGTGTGTGCACTTAATATGGAAAGGCTTTGAAAATAACCCAAACTCCCACAATGGCGTTGTGATGTAGTAATCACAAAGTCAGAGCTCTGTAAGATGACGTCATAGAAAAAGGGGAGGAGGTGTGGGGAGAAACAGTGGTAGGGCTGTCTGAGTCATTACCTGTGTTCCAACAGCATCCATGAGTCTAAATATAGCCCAGAGCTGAGCTACACTCATCAGAACCGCTCTGGAGTCTTCTGATCCCCTCAACGTAGTGTCTTTCTGTGTTGACCCAGGCCGTGTGTGTGGTGTGTGTGGTGTGTGTGTGTGTGTGTGTGTGGTGTGTGGTGTGTGTGTGTGTGTGTGTGTGTGTGTGTGTGTGTGTGTGTGTGTGTGTGTGTGCAATAACAATAACTTCAACCAGACCTTCCCTTTCCACATTCCAAATAATTTAAATGAGAGCAGGATTATGACATGCAGCTTTATGTTATTTGGTGGTTTGTGGTACATAAACATATGCGAAAGTAACAGCATTGACCTTGTGTGAAAACATTAGCAGGGCAAAACTTAATGGATTAAGTGATTCTGTGCGCTGGAAGCTTTTTGTTAGAGACATCGCCAATATGTGCGTTCGTCTGTGTACAATAGGGTTGCAAACCAGTACTCAAGTAAATGAGTACTCACTAAGCAAACCAAAAACACACAAAATTTTCCGACATCTTATAGATATATTTTATGTTATGTTGATAATGTATTTTGAGGTACGATATACAGTATAAGGAAATAGTCCAAAATACAACCATTGCAGAGCAACATATAGTATTCAAGACTGAAATAGGTTTGTTCGCCAAAGTTTAGTGGCTGGCAGGAGTAGATAGAGTGCCCCTGTGTTCGAACAGCGTACAATAATGACAGCTGCCCTTGTACGTTCCGACATCAAAACTGTAAGTGAAATTTATAGCAGCATAGCGGTATTAATGAACCCCCCATCTCTGATAGCAGCTAACGTAGTTGGAAAGAGAGCTAAGGGAACTAAAGATGGGATTGTATGAATCCCTTGTGTCTAGAGGTGCAAACATGCCGAGGAGACAAAGCTATTTACTCCATCCTTTCTCTCCCTCTACCCCTTCTCAGTCTTTCTCACTCTCACTCAACTCAGTCTCTTTCTCTCTCATTCCCCTCTGTCTGCCTCTGTGTGTCCCTCTCCCTCTCTCCCTTCATCCCCCACTCCCTCTCTCCCCTCCACACACAGACAACTCCTCTCTCGACCACAGGTGGCAAATGTCCGACTGGGTGCGTAAGTGACCCAGAGTCACGGCCCTTCCCCCTGGGCAGTGCTTGATGTGTGCTCAGCCTGTTGACGGCAGAGCCCGGCCCATAAACTAATGATTATTGCCCGCTGGCTCATGGTTTTGACTGACTGACCCCTTCTTCCATGGCCAATTGACTGACCTCACAGTGGCACTGAGTGGTGTGTGTGTGTGTGTGTGTGTGTGTGTGTGTGTGTGTGTGTGTGTGTGTGTGTGTGTGTGTGTGTGTGTGTGTGTGTGTGTGTGTGTGTGTGTGTGTGTGAGTGTTAGGGATGGCGTCTACCTGGCCAATTATTTTAGAGACAGAATATACCGACCTCTCCAGCTGTGACACAGGGTGCAGTTTAATTAAGTATCAATGTGCGAAGGCTGAGAGGGTGCCGTCAGAGCAATTTAAAAGTCCATTCACTGATGGCATTGTGGAATTCATCACAAGAACATTTCCAATAGTGCCAACAAGGCCCGAAGGGGATAAACAACTGAGCTGCATCATTTGAGAATGTGCTGTACAATAATGTATGGAAATTATGAGGAAGAAAACACAAGCAATTGCATACAGTTAATGGTTATTCATGATTCCTCAACTTTCACTAAACCATATGGTACCAGACAGATTATCATTTAGCAGATTCTTTTTTAAAGCAACTGAACTGGATTTGGGTCCATGTTATAAGGAGCAGAAGGGCAACTGGCTAAACAAGGCTTCAGATAAGGCTCGGGGCATTAAGGGATTGAACTCAGAACCTTTCGGTTGGTGTAGTTGGATCCAATGCACCAGTGTGCCACCAGGTTGTTTGATCAGATCACCGAGCGTGATATGAACATTAATAACCAGGCTATGCCCATGAGAAATGGCAAGTACAAAAACCAATACGGAACTATGTCAACAGAGTAGGCTTCCATGACCATTCAGTTGTGTTTGTTTTGACATCTCTGGTAAGCAATGCATGACATAACACGGGTTTGTATTGTTTTTATGATCACAATCGTATATATGGATGAGATGAATGTATGCAGAACATGAAAATAAATATCTCAAACTTCTAGGAAGAATGTTATGCACTTTAGATGGATTGTTGGGATTGCGAAAAGTTTCCTCACTGTATCTGAGGAGAACACATCTCTATGTATAACGTAGCACTAATCGGAAATGGACTATGGAACGTGCTCTAAGTCTATATCTACCCTCTACCCTGTCTGATCCATTTTATCATCTTCATCATCATCCCAGTCATGGTTTGCAGATGACCCAGCAGCCCATGGTGTATGGAACGGTCCAGACTGCTGTGATATTTTCATTGCCAAATGTGCAATGCAGGTGGAAGATTACTAAATTGGAAATGTATCTCTGCTGCCTTTTAGTTTAATATATAGTGTTCTGCCAGTTTTTCCCACCAAACAATGCGGCCCATCTCTATCAATGCAGGCACTGGTGACACCGTAGCGGTCATGATCACTGAAGCGTACGGCAGAGAGCTCCTATCCCACCTTGAGCGCAACCTGACGGTGCTGGTGAGCGTGGTGGTGGGCCAGCGCGGGCCCACCAAGAACATCAACCGGGGCTCCCTGGTGTTCGTCTCCATTTCCTTCATCGTCCTGATGATCATTTCGTCAGCCTGGCTCATCTTCTACTTCATTCAGAAGATCCGCTACACCAACGCCCGGGACCGCAGCCAGGTAACACTAACACTAGGCACTAGTGACTCGCACCAGGTCGAAACCAGGTCAAAGAGATACAGGCCTCCGGCTGTTCATTCAGCCAGATCTATGACACTGTATATACAGTATATATATATCATTTGTTTTATTTTTAAGCTTATTCTGCAATGCAATACAATTTGTGCTTGCACAGACGTAAACACACTCACTGAGCTGGTTTGTGCAAATGTTTTGGCACTCGAGTTAACAATCAAAAGTTTTTATAAGATAATAAGACATTCTAATCAGACAGGGGCTGTTAATTACCAATTTCCTTGTTTAAAGGTTGTTGAAAGCCGGTTCACTGTTTTGGAGAATATTTAGTTGAAAAACCTTTAAAAATCAATGAATGGAAAATCTAGATAACCTTGCTAAGGCATTTTGTTGTCGTTCTTATAAAATAAACACAATAATGAATGTCCGCTCCAGGTCAAATTGTCAAGCAGTGAATGCAGTGCAACACTGTTATGGAAAAAAGGATTTAGGTTTTTGTCAGAGCTTAGTCACTGTCCATCCCCCTCCGTCTACCTCGTCGTGGCTACAGGGGCAATGAGAAAAGCCCCTATTAAAATTGGATGTAAATTGCTCCTGAGGCTTAATAAAAAATGTCTAGTGATTATATCTGTTCCTGCATTATCTACCTAAACGGCTCCTCTCCAAGCTGCTATGGCTTTTTTGAGCGACAGCTGCATTAACAGCCACTAACTAATGGTCAGTTGCTAGCAGTTAACCTGCCGCTATCATTACTCCTGCTGCTAACAGTTTGTCAGTCACTAATGGTACACCAGTTAATAACTAAACCAGTTGCTAACGGTTTTCCAGTTGCTAGCAATCGACCAGCTGCTAATGGTACACCAATCGGCAGTCAACAATGGGGCACCAGTTGCTTACTGTCAACTAGTTGCTTACAGTCAGGCAGTTGCTAACAGTCAACCAGTTGCCAACAGTCAGCCAGTTGCTAACAGTCAACCAGTTGCCAATGGTCAGCCAGTTGCTAACAGTCAGCCAGTTGCTAACAGTCAGCCGGTTGCTAACAGACAGCCAGTTGCTAACAGTCAACCAGTTGCCAACGGTCAGCCAGTTGCTAACAGTCAACCAGTTGCCAATGGTCAGCTAGTTGCAAACAGTCAGCCAGTTGCTAACAGTCAACCAGTTGCTAACGGTCAGCCAGTTGCTAACGGTCAACCAGTTGCCAACGTTCAGCCAGTTGCTAACAGTCAGCCAGTTGCTAACAACTCAACGGGGTCATCCCTGTGTTCCCCGGGTCCTATGTTCCCCGTTTTTCCCAAAAAGGGTCCTTTGTTCCCCTATAGCAATACTCTTTCAAAATATTTAAACCTTGACGCAACATTCGCGTGATGACAGCCAATCATTGTTCAACAGAGTGGCCGCTGAGTGACGTGTAACGTAACAGCCAATCAGCGTTCAACCGGCCAACTCAGTGCAGCTCAGTCCGGGGTGAACTGCAGCATGGAGGAGAAAGCGATTGTTGCCGTTTGCAACTCCCGGAGCTCTATATATTATAGTGTATTATATAATATCACGGCCAAAAGCTTTGTGTGCCTCCGGATGGCCGTAGCGCGGGGAGCTCTCGTAGGGATTGGGCTTCTCGGGGTTTGTTTACCGTTGTCGGGTGCTCTGACGTCTCTCCCTCTTACACAAAAGATAAAGACATGCAATGGTGGTTATCTCGGCCGGAATTTGGCAGTAATGGTGGAAAAAGTAACAGACCGGGGAACATAGGACCCTTTTTTGAAAAAGGGTCCTATGTTCCCCGGTCACATACATATCGGGGAACATAGGACCCTTTTTGGGAAAAGCGGGGAACATAGGACCCTTTTTTAAAAAAGGGTCCTATTTTCCCCAGTCTCATACAAAGAGGGGAACATAGGACCCGGGGAACATAGGACCCGGGAACATAGACACGCTCCCCAGTCAACCAGTTGCCAACGGTCAGCCAGTTGCTAACAGTCAGCCAGTTGCTAACAGTCAACCAGTTTCTAACAGTCAGCCAGTTGCTAACAGTCAACCAGTTGCCAACGGTCAAGCCAGTTGCTAACAGTCAACCAGTTGCTAACTGTCACCAAGTTACAGTGTTTCTCCACACTGTACTCTCATGCTCTGAACGTAAAGCCATCTGTCAATATGGAGTCTGTTAAATGGACAATATATTGGACGGTAGCCTAACTCTGGTCCTCGAAGGATAAGATTATCCCTTAGTCTTAAATTCTTAGTGAATGTCCTCCATGAAAGATGATACGCTGAAAGAAAATCAGTTTGATTAATTGAGGAGGACAGTTCCAATAGTTGAAAGAAATTTGCTTCATCAAAATAAGAGCACTTTAACCTCAACTAACCCTCTATTCACCACCAGTTTCTCCGTCACCTGCCTCTTGTCTCCTCTCTTGTCTTTCTGTGCTTCCTGGTCTCTCTTCCTCAATCCCTTTTGCCTCACTCTTTGCTCCCTCTTTACTCCATTCCATTCCTCTCTTTGACCCCTTCTTTATGTCTGCACTTTTTCTTTCACCTTCCTTTTTATAACTCTTTCTCTTTCTCTTTCCCTTCTCTTCTTGCCTTAGCGTCGCCTTGGCGATGCAGCCAAGAAAGCCATTGGGAAGCTGACCACAAGGACCGTGAAGAAAGGAGATAAGGTAAAGTGTGCATTTGGTTTTATTAAGGAATACAGTTAGAGTCTTCTCTGTCGAGCATATTATCAGAATAGCATATGCATAGCATATGCATAGTATATGTCTACAAAATATTTGAGTCAGGGAAGTGGTCTTTATTTGTCGCTATCATAATGCAGACTCATAAATCCAACATGGGTCTAGACAGCTAGTACTCACATATACACTCACACCAGACCTAAGAAACTAAACACTGGCCTCAAGGACACGCTGGCAGTGACTTTGTAGAGGGGTGAGGATTAATCAGACCCGACTAGCCGATACAGGGCAATGGCTAGCCGACTAGCAATTCATTTAATGTCTCCTGCCTGTACGAATGGCCTTGGCCTCCAGTCGATGGTGGGTTTAAGGCTCGGGATGAGGTGATCAAAGTGACAAACGGGGAGAAGAGCTTCCAGCCACTGCCTTACTATTGACACTCGCGTTTCCAACAGACTCATTTCAGAGTCAAAGGTCAAGGAGGAGAGAGAGAGAGAGAGAGAGAGAGAGAGAGAGAGAGAGAGAGAGAGAGAGAGAGAGAGAGAGAGAGAGAGAGAGAGAGAGAGAGAGAGAGAGAGAGAGAGAGAGAGAAGAGAGAGAGAGAGAGAGAGAGAGAGAGAGAGAGAGAGAGAGAGAGAGAGACTCGAGTCATTAATCAATCCTGATATATCCCTCCCCCCCTATAAGAGGTTGAAAAAATAAGTCAAAGTTGTTTGACCCACTACGACATCTGGGAGCCGGTGGCCATTTTGTGCTGAACAAAACACTTTACTGGTGTACTTCAATAGCCCTGATATCCAATCCCACCCGCTCTCCATCTATTGGCATGAATGAACACGTACACCGTTGTTTCTGAGGAGGAGTATGGAGTTTAAGGTCAATTTATTCAAACCACTCGTGAGTCATTGAAGTGAACTGACTTACGTACGGTGAATAGACCGCAATCTCCAATCTTTGACGCATTTCCGGCCCACGCTAGCTTGGCTAGCTTGGATAGTAGGCTAGGTTGGGTAAGGCTAGGCTACGTTGTGTAGCATTAGTGGTGTCGGGAGACAGCTCTGTGGCCTGGACTGACGCTGGGCAAGGTCACATCGCATCCCCTGCCATGAATAAAACATATGAGGAAGAGCGAGAGAGAGAAAATGAGACCATACTGGAGAGAGAGGGCAGGTACAGTAGAGAGATACAGTAAGATGATGAAGGACAGAGGGAGGGACAGGAGAGAGATACAGTAAGATGATGAAGGAGAGAGGGAGGGACAGATAGAAGTTATGTACAGTGAAAATGGGAGAGATAGGATTGAGGGGAAGAGAGGAGAGAGATACACAGTGTGGAGATTCAAGATGGCAGGAGAGAGAAAGAGTGCAAGATGCAGAAACTGAATCCACCCCCCCCCCCCCCCTCTTCTGTAGGTGGTCCGCTGGGAGGGCAGGAGTCAGGGGCAGTTAGAGGAAGAGGAAGATGAGAAGTGGAGTGTGAGGGAGAGGAGGAAGTGGAGATGTTCACAGCTGAGGCATGCCATGAAACACAACTTTCTGTGTAGTCACAAATAACCGCTAACAGCTCATTGGTTGTGGCGGCTGGGGAGGATGTGGCCTTGGCAGTGCTTATTCATGTCGAGCTGACATCCAGGCAGGCACACTGTGTGTGCCTGCCTAACCCACTACGTAATGTAACTACGAGTGTAACTACGTAAAGCATCAAATCCAAACAAAAGTACACAATCTAGAATGGAACCTCAATGGATGGTTTTGGTTTTCAAACTCACAGCCTAATTGCTGATGGAACGGTTTAAAATGACACGTTTTAAGTGATCCAGCTCAGACAAAATGGCCGGCGTATTTATTCAGCAGTGGCTGCCAACGGAAAAGGTCGTCCTCGTTGCGTGTTTCTCCACAGTGTGAGGCAGGTTGCTACGTCATTCCATGTACCACCTCCATTGCCTGGCAGCTGGCAGCTTCTGCACAGCCAGCCAACACCCATCAGTCATGAGTGCCAGACAGACTTGAAGGGCTTCTTAGGGGGTGTGGAAATCTAATCCTAATCAAGTCAATAAGTAAGAAAAAAAAGATTCCCTGAGAATGGTGCTTTAACAAAATTGCAGTCTGCAATGTTTCTGCAGGATCGAAGTAGGGTCATGTCAGCTCAAACAAGCGATTTAAGATCTTTCCTGCTGGAGACCGGTTACTGCCGTGTGTAAGTGGTTGAGGGGATGTGTTGTATAGGGTGAGGAGGATGGCAGTTATAGTTGGAAAGTGTTAGGAAGAACACGTAACAAATTATCTGAGTTGTTTCATTTTATTGTAATTGAATCTGTTATCCAATTTTTAATCCATACATGGAGGTTTTACAACATTACACCTGCATTGTAACGTACAATCCAGTAGCATATACCCTTTATATTACTATATACTCACAGCTCAATATAGTTTATAATATGATATGAAGATAGCTTACTAAGAATTTTTGACTTTGAGCATCTCCAACATTTAAAAACACCTGATGATGATGGTCTTCTTCTCTAAGCAAAACTGGGCGCGGCTTCATAACTGCTAATCCCTGGAACTCTTAAAACGGAGAAAGATTCAGCTGAAGTCGTTCGTGAGTTTTCGCTAAGAAATATCGTGGGTGTGTTCTCCATTTTGATTCGGGTGGGTCTAGAAGGGTGAGGACACTCCTTGTGGAGGTTATTGATCGCCCCATGTGCAGGCGCCGTGGGTGGGGGCGGTTGTTGGTGTGTTTTGTGTGTGCGTGTCTGGGCCAGGGGGGTGGGGTTGCGCGCTGGCATGTCCTTGGCTCTGAGGCTGTTTGTCCTCTGTCATGAGAGACAGATAGCCAGCATCCAGAAATAACTCAGCATTGATTCTCCACTACCCCTCCTCACTGCCTTGCGTTGGGTCATCTCCCTCTCTCTGGCGCTGTCTCCCTCTCTCTCTCTCTCTGACTTCTCACTTACTCTTATTCTTTTTCTCCCAGAATGAAGTAATTTATCCATCCTCCCCCCCTCAGATTTCTCTCTCTCTCTCTCTCTCTCTCTCTCTCTCTCTCTCTCTCTCTCCTCTCTCTCTCTCTCTCTCTCTCTCTCTCTCTCTCTCTCTCTCTCTCTCTCTCTCTCTCTCTCTCTCTCTCTCTCTCTCTCTCTCTCTCTCCTCTCTCTCTCTCTCTCTCTCTCTCTCTCTCTCTCTCTCTCTCTCTCTCTCTCTCTCTCTCTCTCTCTCTCTCTCTCTCTCTCTCTCTCTCTCTGTGTCATCTCTCTCTCTCTCTCTTGGTGTCGTCTCTCTCTCCCTCTGCCTCTCTCTGTGTCTGTGTCTTTGTCTGTCTCTCTCTTTCTCTCTCTCTGTCTCTGTCTCTCTCTCGCTCCCCTCTCTCCCTCTCCCTCTCTCTCTTTTTCGTCTCTCTCTCTCTCTCTCTCTCTCTCTCTCTCTCTCTCTCTCTCTCTCTCTCTCTCTCTCTCTCTCTCTCTCTCTCTCTCTCTCTCTCTCTCTCTCTCTCTCTCTCTCACTCACTCCTTCTCCCTCCCTCTCTCTCTCTCCCTCTCTCTTTCTCTTGCTCGCTCTATTCAGCCCTGTCTTGTTTCCGCATGTCGGCTCTCCTGTTGTTAATCACTCTCTTTTCCACTCGCTGCTCGGCCTCCATCATTTATTCTTGGCCAGTTTCAGAGCTCTCGGATGGGCACGGGTCTTGGCTGTGAGGCCCGGGCCGACCCACTGCCTGTCGTGATGTATTAATGCGCTGCTGTCCATTGTTAACAATGTGGATGAATGGGGAAAGTCTCACTGTCTTCTGCTCACACACCGAGGGGGTTATTAACACCGCAGTGTCCAAAGCCACGGTCGTCACGACCACATCTCAAAGTACACCGGGACGGGTCAGCACATTTACAAGAGAAATCTCCGGCCCATTATTGATTGCAAACAACCTGAGCCGTGAGGGGGATAAGGATAGGAGGCAGAGGATAAAGAGGTGGAAGGAAAGGAGGTGAAGGAAAGGAGGTGAAGGAGAGAGGTGTAGGAAAGAGGGGAAGGAGAGGAGGTGAAGTAGAGAAGGTGAAGGAGAGAGGTGAAGGAGAGAAGGGAAGGAGAGAGGGGAAGGAGAGAGGGTGAAGGAGAGAGGTGAAGGAGAGAGGTGAAGGAGAGGAGGCGAAGGAGAGGAGGTGAAGGAGAGGAGGTGAAGGAGAGGAGGTGAAGTAGAGGAGGTGAAAGAGAGAGGTAAAGGAGAGAGGGGAAGGAGAGAGGTGTAGGAGAGAGGGGAAGGAGAGGTGAAGTATAGGAGGTGAAAGAGAGGAGGTGAAGGAGAGGAGGTGAAGGAGAGGAGGGGAAGGAGAGGAGGTGAAGGAGAGGAGGTGAAGGAGAGAGGTGAAGTATAGGAGGTGAAGGAGAGAGGTGAAGGAGAGGAGGTGAAGGAGAGGAGGTGAAGGAGAGAGGTGAAGGAGAGAGGTGAAGGAGAGGAGGTGAAGTAGAGGAGGTGAAGGAGAGGGGTGAAGGAGAGGAGGTGAAGGAGAGGAGGTGAAGTATAGGAGGGGAAGGAGAGAGGTGAAGGAGAGAGGTGAAGGAGAGAGGGGAAGGAGAGAGGTGAAGGAGAGAGGTGAAGGAGAGAGGTGAAGAGAGGGGACCGAAGATGTAAACTCTCACCTGGACAAACCCATCCTGGCGTTTCTGAACAAGCTGTTAACATGCACGACTTAAAGCATGGACTCATCGGGTCTCTGATATTGTTTTGCCAGTTGACTGCTGCGAATTTCTGAAAGATGAGCGTATTATTCCCGAATGACACGGGAGACGGGGTAAAGGATAAAATGGCCTCATAGGCTTTGGAAAGGTTCCAGACAACGTGTTGAGGTGGAGGTGGAGGAGGGGAGGTCTGTGGCACCCAGAGCTGCCAGGTGTTTGAGGCAAGAAAAGGGTTGATTGGAAACATATGGAGGAACAGTCTGTTACCTCAGACTGTTAGCCCCAGCCATACAACACACACATACACAAACACTCATACACATTGTTGAATATGTTGTGTTTCACGTCAAAAATAAAACGATTTGATGTTTTGTCGAGTAGTAAGATAACAAAACATTTCTGCAGCTGCAACATCTTGTTACTGTGTGTGCGTGTGCGTGTGCGTGTGTTTCAGGAAATAGACCCAGACTTCAACCACTGTGCAGTGTGTATCGAGGGCTACCAGCTCAACGACGTGGTGCGAATCCTGCCTTGCAAGTAAGTTCAGAATCAGCATTCTCGAACTTTGACCCTGTATAATCGAATGTATCCCAACCTCATCTCACATTCAGGCAAAAGTATCCCCGTCTATATATTAACACCCTTGTTCACGTGCACACCTTAGAGGCACTTATGTTGTTGTTTAGTTGAGTTAAAAGCAGTTTTTTCGATATTTGCATATGAGTTTGGTATCAAATAAAGGTTTAGACTCGGTGTGATCCCAAATTGTGCTCATATATGTTTGATAAATGTTGCCTCATGAAGTATATCTCTGTGAGTTAAGCGGAAGGGTGTGAATATAGTAGTTAGCGGAAAGTTTCTGTACATGGTCATTCTGTGCAGACCTTTTTTACACTGCGATAAAATGAGTGTGTTTAATCTGGTTTTATTCATTGGACTTCTGCTCATCCAAACAGGCTGCCAGAAAGAACCTAAGGTGTACCCCAACCCAGACCTTGTCCTGTAATGAACTCGAAAAAAAGTTCAAAAACTCAAACTGCTCCGAATAAGCTGGATGCTCACCGTCTAATGGGTTAGGGTTAGGGTTAGGGTTAGCCACCGGTGGATTTAGTCTCTTTGTGTATTTGGGCGATTTGGTGCCCTTGGTTAGAGGCAGTAGGCTTAGTCTCAACATGCATGTTTTTTACTTTAACTTTGAAGGGTTGACCTGACATGCACATGAGATGTCTGTAGTTGCAAAGACTATCAGACTCATTGTGTTAAAGAAAAAAAGATATGACGTTTCCTTTTTTTAATAAACATGAGTTTTGAGGACCATAACTAGGAGGATTGAGACCTAACTGTGCCGGTGAACAAAGACAAAAAAAGGGGCATTTCTGCCGCTTTTCACTTCCACAACATTGATCCAAGCGTTCTAGGAGCTCGGACCCCTTGCCCGTTGGCTTAAGTATTTGCGCCATATCGTAGATCACAAATGCTGAAGCGGCGTGTTGTTTTAAAATGGATGCTTGATGAGTCATTAACACTCGTGATGTGAACTGTGAAGCCTGGGAGAGGTGAGAGCTGGGAGAAGGACCTCTGTACGTTCACACAAAAGCCCATATAAAGGCAATCACATGTGCACGTGTGTGTGTGTGTGTGTGTGTGTGTGTGTGTGTGTGTGTGTGTGTGTGTGTGTGTGTGTGTGTGTGTGTGTTGTGTGTTGTGTTGTGTGTTTGTGTGGTTGTGTGTGTGTGTGTGTGTGTGTGTGTGTGTGTGTGTGTGTGTTTGTATATGTTTATGTCTGCATTTGTTGTGGGTTTGCTTCGATGTGTGCCTGTTAACTTGCCTGGGCCTGAATGTGTATGTGTTTCTGGATATGCGTCACTGCATGTTTTTGTTGCATCATCCAGTCCAGCTGCCCATTGCCCCACTCATTGTCAAAAGCTATGAACAGGGTCATCGCAGAATGAACCCGTCACAACCAACCACCATCCAGTGTTTTTGAGCCACAAGCGCCCCCTGGTGGTCATGTCTTTCTTAGCGCAGTACTAAAGTAAATACCACTGTTACTATAATGTTATAAATAAAAGAACATTAGAAAGGAAATTTGGGGGAAAATCTAAATCTAATAGTATTTCTGAACTATATACTCATTATTAGAGTCATTATTAGAGAACTTTGACTGTAGATATATATTATCAGAGTATATAAAAAAACGTTGGTCTGAGCCTGAATTTCCCCTTATGAGGCCCAACCTCTAGTTCTGCTCTGGTGGCCCCTTGTGGGACGCTGCAGTCCTGCTAGTTCTTCACCAGGTTCTAATGTAACTAGTTAAAATTAGACCCTTTGAGCATCAACGGGATGACGACCGTACAAGGGAGACAGACAACCGTATTTGACCAGGAAGCTTCTCTCTATAAATGAATCCTTTAGATATCCTTTACCTCTCTCCCCCCTACTCTCTTTTTCTACCATCTGCCAATCACCCCTCTCTCCTCCTTTTCTCTCTAACCCCTCTACTGTACTATTTCTCATGCATTCACTCTCTCCCTTTCTCCCTCTGCAACCTCCCCCATCTCTCTCCCTCACCTCCCCCTCTGTCCCTACTCCTCTATCTCTCCCCCTCGGTCTCTTCCCCTCGGTCCTTTACCCTTCCTACCTGTGTCTGTTCCAGGCATGTCTTCCACAAGATGTGTGTGGACCCCTGGCTCAACGAGCACTGTACGTGTCCCATGTGTAAACTCAACATCCTCAAAGCTCTGGGGATCATGGTGAGTCCCCCCAAACACATCACAAACACACACGTTTTAACATCTTCTGCTTCTTTTGATGTTTCTGTCATTATGGTGTATCTGTTATTTAGGTATTATTGTCTATAGTAATGTTTCTTACATGTCATAAAATCAATCTTAACCTTTGACGTTCAAGCGCTTTCTTTTCCTCTGCATTGTGCAAAGGAGCAAACATCTCCCCCTGCTGGCCATGTCCAGTCCCTCACGGCACTAGGGAACCCTTATAGTATAGTGCCATTTAACAATTATTTACCTGAGGTGAAAATTGTTTTAGTATATACAACACGTGAGTACTCCAAAAATAAACAAGATAACCCTTTGTGCTGGGATTATATTTATTTTTATTAGCGGTTTATTCGACCGTCAAGCAATATCCCGAGTTTGAGATCTCAATCATGGGAATATTGCCCAATATCCTGAGATAGCGAACTACTCAAAATGCGCCTCCTTAGGAGGTTCCCGTGTAGCATGTACTAATGTGTATTATACACTCTAAGGGCAACCACCGACTTTCTGTACACAAAACTCTGAGGATTTTGTATTTGGCATTGTTTTTTAGTTTAAGTTTCAACCTCAAACTAGCAAACGATAATGTATCCATAAAGTGGCAAAAGAAAATGAGCGTTTCAAAGTGAAGACTACTGGACCTCATTGTGTTTGTTTCTGTTTTGCAGTGAGCTAGGACATATGCTCCGGATTTAATATTGGCAAATCCATATAATAGAAATACTAATTCAGTACAGATACTTACAAGGCCAACAAAGAACAGCTTTGTTATTATGGAGTCGCACTCTAGTGGCTAAACTAAGATCATTTAAACCAAACAAAGAAGATAGGGATTAATTGACATGTTAGTTTGGAAATATGAGGATTGTTTTTCTGATATGTTGGTTCAGTGGTTCAAAATGTTTGTAAGAAACGGACAGATGCCGGTAACGTGCTGCGAAGAGGCAGTAAGTCAAGGAATAAAAATAGTTTCAGGTCAAATGCAGGTAAAGTACAAAAAACTGGGCAAATACTAGATCATTAAACTAAACAAATCTAAGAAAGAAGTCGCTAATTCTAGATCTATCCCCAAACATTATATGTCCCTCAACGAAGCCACTGTAAACAAGCTAAGCTAAGACATGTGTGTCTCCCCAACAAAAGACCAACCTGCCGTGTGTGGACAACGTGGCCTTCGGCATGGAGAGGATAGGCCGCAGCCAGACGTCGGGCAGCCAGAGGATGGCTCTGGTGGACCTCTCCAATGAAGCCTCCATCAGCATGGAGCCCCCGAGGCCCTCTGGGGGCTCGCAGGGGGTCTCCTCGGACGGAGAACTCACCCCTCACACCGGGGAAATCAACATTGCCGTCACCAGTAAGTCTGGGCCAGTGTTTGCCTTACCATGTGTCGGTCTCTTTGTTCGCTTTGTTCGCCTTGCTGCGTCTCCTTTTGTGGCTTTTGTTTTCACTCCTTCTGTTTGTGTGTTTCTGATGCATTTGAGGAAATGGTTATCATAGCTGCATCCCAGGGAAGTGAATGTAACCCTTCTCGTTGGTGGAGACTCATGGGCGGCAAGCGAATAGGAAAGCAGGGTTTTTGTAAAAGCTCTTCTCTGCTCCCTCTTTTTACCATATACCATTTGAGATAGATCTTATCCAGATATATAACAGTTGTCTCAATGAAGCCGGCCGCCATTACAACAAAGACATCCATTGAGCCATAGCAGCTGTGCTTGAGTGAACTTGAGTACAAGCTACAAGAGGACATTTTGGATCAGATTCTCTAATCATACCAGCCCCTTCTAGTGGTGAACAGCCACCAGAATACCAAAGCAGCCTTCTCAGCAGAGCCCTGACCAGCTTCTTATTTGGGATTATTTGACTCTGAAGAAGAAATCGGAGACAAACACGCGCAATGGTAAATGCGATTCTGATGCCAGTTCTTATGGTTTCCAGAGAGAGGATGATTTCTCACTCGCCATAATAGCCCACACTTCAAGTTGAAACAGGATATGGAGGTGGGTTGGATCCAAGTGTAGGAGAGATCATGGAGATAGTGTGCTGCAACAGTGAGAGTACTTAAGAGAACCATCGCTACCGGTTACACTTCCGGTGTATCATCCTTGCTTAAATTGAATCAGCAAACACTTTGAAAGGGAACACATGAGAGCTGCCAAAAATAACATTTGGTTCAATGTCCGTTTCATGTTGTCCTGCCTTCCACTGCATTCTGTCCAATGTTTGTTTTTCCTTCAGTCGCTTAATCCAATTGATGGTCAGGCATATCAAGGACTCTGTCTTTAAAGCTCGGAGTCTCTTGTCTCATGTTTTGCAACTCTCTTTATCCCCCAGCCATCCCCAGTTCTTGCTTCTAACGTGCTCTCGACTCTTGCTCTCTCCGTTTACCAACATCTCTGAGTCTCCTCTTCTGTGCCTCTGGGCCAGTGTAAGGCCACTCTGGTCTTCCTTTGGGTCTTTCTGTGGTTCCTTGGAGGGTTGGGGGGGGGTCCATCTCTCTCTCTAACTCCTGATCCCTGTCCTTGATTTGGCAGAGCTTTGGGTTGTGATCCTCACCTTCGGTCTTCTGTGTGTCCTGGTGCTCTGCTTCATCATCATGAAGGCTGCAACACTGTTCAGCTGGCAGGATGGAGAAGGGGTGCCAGTAAAGGATTAGAGGAACATTGACCTGGAAGATGACCTCTGACCTCTGAACTACTGTAGGTCATCCTCCGTCATGGGTTCCTCCCTCAAGATTGACCTTTTTGAAATTTAATCAACGCTCCACATTTTTCCCTAGCATTGTGGTTTCTTTATTTACCCAATTGTCCTTGTTCCCAACACTTTACTTCTTCATAGCTTAAAGGACGCAAAGTGGATTCTGTTTATTCCAACCGAAAAATCTTGATAATTCCAACAACTTGCAGTAAAAAACAGAATGACAATTAAATGGGGTTTCTTGTAGGAATATATAAGCTGTGGGGATTCAGATTGACTGTGCTTCGTGGCCATAAGTTCATTAATTTTAATGAGGACACTTCTACGCATCTTCAGTCTTGATTAAACGGGAGAGGGACTATTTTTACTCTGTGAATACTCAATGCCATCAAGTGTATTCTGTTCGGTTCTGCAAAAATCCCAAGACCTTTTCCTCGTCACAGTTGTTGTTGCTAGATTACTTATCATAATGAGACCAAATTGGAGAGATAAGGGGAGGTAAGAGTAAGCAGTTCTTCCACTGGAAAAACAGAAAAACTAGGCTCTTCAACACTTCTATTGCTCCTCTCGGAGCGATTCTGCCTCTCCTGTCTTCTTCCTTGAAGGGCTCAGCTATGCCCATCTCCTAGGCTGCCTCGGCTACATTAGCCGTTACATTAGCCGCTACATTAGCCGCTACATTAGCCGCTACATTAGCAGTGGCAGTAGCAGTTCAAGATTGGTAAGAATCTGATGACACATAACATTCTTCAATCTTTTCCAATAGAGTGTTACCACTGGCCTTTGCAATATTCGTTTTCAATTTATTCTCCTTTTGATTTAATTTCATGGGTTCTTAGGTCAAAGCAGTTGCTCATTTAATCTTTTTAAAAGCGCAAGTTATAAGTGTGTGTGTGTATGTGAGACACACACAATATGAGAGAGAGAGAGAGAGAGAGAGAGAGAGAGAGAGAGAGAGAGAGAGAGAGAGAGAGAGAGAGAGAGAGAGAGAGAGAGAGAGAGAGAGAGAGAGAGAGAGAGAGAGAGAGAGAAGAGAGAGAGAGAGAGAGAGAGAGAGAGAGAGAGAGAGAGAGAGAGAGAGAGAGAGAGATTAAACCTTTTGTGTCCCACCTCACGTCCAGGTGGCCATTTCTTCAACCGGAGCTCGGGCTCTCCTCGGAGCATTGTGTGTGAGGTTGAGCTGCCCGACCACCAAGTGCCCCATGACCTCTACGACGACAACAAGTCATGAGCAGCGCCTCCAAGATGCCCCCCTCCACCTCTCCCCTCCTCCCCTCCTCCCCCCCCCCCCCTCTTTTCCGCCTCCTTCCTTGCTGAAGGACCCTCTCTGAGCGTGGGGGTGTTTGTGGGCGTGTAAAGGGAGGTGGGCAGGGGGTGTTGCGATGGACAATGTCTTCTGAACATTCCCATCAAAGACTCTTCTGTCTCTGCCGCCGCGGATTGTAACGTTGCTTTGTCGTCAATAAGGCCAGAGGTGGGGGCGCAGCGGGGGGGATAACGCTGATTCTGGGGTCTGCAAAAGAATAATCCTTCTTTCATGTTTCTTATATTTCTCTTCAAACGAGATACCCTTGGATATAATATATATATATATATATATGTATATATATATATGTATATATGTAAATATATATATATATATATATATATATATATATATATATATATATATATATATATATATATATATATATATTTATGTGTATGTATATATATATTATGTGTGTGTGTGTGTGTGTGTATATATATTATATATATATATATATAATATATATTATTATATATATATATATATATACATGCTAAATCACGTCCTGATTCACAAAGCTTCCCTACTGGGCTCTCTCTCTGTGGGTTGCGATGAAAGCGCACAGCGTGCGGTCTGCCATCGTGAACCAGCCTCCTCTCTGTCCCAGCCATGATGACCGCAGCGATGATGACCCCGTGAAGACCAGTGAAGAGGACATCTTTGAATAGCAACACACTGACAGCCTCCTCAACCAATAAAGACAGTGAAAGAGGAGCACTGGGTATGGAAGTCATTTCATGGACAGAAACCAGTGTTTGCAAACAGTGTTATAATCCTGTAGCAAAAGAACACATCCCTACTGTTTCTCTAGTGCTACGAGACGATACATGTGTATACAAAAAGCTTATGAAATACCCTCTGCGTGAAGTTACCTGAAGCCCTCAACAAGGGACCAGGTGTACAACGTATATATACTGTACAATCTATATACACGACGATATAGCTTTTAAATGGCCTATGAAAAAACACAGTTTTCATTTACGTTTCTCAGTCTTGTCAGCCGAAAGAGATTGTTTTTAGTTTATTTTCCTTTGTGTTCTAGTCTTTGTATCTGATACATCGTGGTGGGGAATAGCAGGGCACTTGGGTTTCGGTCACTGTGTTACATATGCAGTCCTGCCTCCGCATTAAACATGTCGTTACTGCCTCTGTAGCAACGAATCTTGCCTTTTGTCCGTTTTTGCCCTTACTTTCTGCATTCAACAGTGTCAACCTCCATTAATCCTGGTTCTTCTGCTACACTGTGTTAGCCAAGTGTTACAAAAATGGGATTGGCCACTGCTGCTTAATCTGTTCATTATTAGGATGTACAGATAAAGATGAAGAGATCGACATCAATCAATCCATGTTCATTATTAGGATGTACAGATAAAGATGAAGAGATCGACATCAATCAATCCATGTTCATTTTTAGGATGTAGGCCTACAGATAAAGATGAAGAGATCGACATCAATCTCCTGGAAATGATTGTGCCAGATATTGCTGAAAACATCTCGACAACATAAGAATAAAAACAATAGAGGAATGAATGTAGATTAATAAGAAGTAAATATTAACACTAGTGCATGATATTATAATAAGGTAATTTTCAACACAACATTTCTAAAATGATCAGGGTTTTATTAAATAATAAGTTAATACAACCTACGATCAGCACTAACAATGCAATGGTAGGTAATGCTCGAAGCAGACAGACAGTCAAGAAACAATTTGTGATTTATGAACCTACGGTTGATGCCCCCGTCTATGAACATTTAACTTACACGCTTGCTGTGAAATGTTTCGCGCCATGATTGGTCATTCGGCCCGAGTAGAATGTCCCGCCCTACAGGTTTCGGCCAATCATATATTTTAGCTGGACGTCATGCGAGAGGTCGATCAGACATGAGGGGAGGAGGTGTGGTTTAAGGCGAACCAAGGAACATAACAACAGAGAAGCGACGGCATCCAAGCATCAAGTTACCCACACTAACACCGGAACTTTTCTACAAAATAAAAGCATGTTATCTAGTCATGTTTTCACATGCTAAACGAAGTCTACCTTACAAACTTCAATATAACTCAATACATTTTGTTTTTAATAAAGCTTATAAATATTATGTGAAATTAATTAATGTGTACCCAGTTTAGTGAATGACCTTTCTATTTAGACCTTGAGGTGGATTCGGTGGAAAATATACAAACCGAAATGTTAAAAGTCTGGCTCATCCTATTGCAATACTTGAAAAACCGAGGAGGAGGCTGAGATGTAGAATAAAAGATGTTACAATGTAGGGCGATATGAACACTTTTGAAAGCAGCTTATCTAAACTCCTGAAAAAAATAAAACATAATAAAAATAAACTTGAAATTCAGTTACGAAAATGTTATTGTGAAAAACAGCGTCCGGAAGTCATGTGTAATACATGGGTTAGCTTGACATTGCTCTGTGATGACGGATTGGTCAGCCGACATAAACTCCAGAAAAAGCTATGTCTACTTCAAATTAAACCAAAACAAGCTAAGCTTTTGACAGACCGTACACACACACACACACGCACACGCACACACACACACACATACACACACATACACCTATTGACTTGTGACCACCCGAGCGCAGGGGGCCAACATGTGGATCACTCCCGAGGAGGTGCTGATAGCTAACGCGCTGTGGGTGAGCGAGAGGGCGAACCCCTTCTTCATCCTCCAGCGGAGGAAGGGCCATGGCAAAGGAGGTGGAATTACAGGTACTGTAGCCTATGTTCACCATGTTTTATTAAAGTCATTTCGTACATTGCTATGTTTCCTATGGCCCCTGTTGGTGGGTATACTAGTTATAACATGGGATGCATGGTAACGGTAACAAAAGTACCAGGGTTTTTTGTGTACCGTTGTTTGTTGTTGAGTTGCTGTAACGCTACACACCGACTGACCCCTCGACGGTGACTTCCTTCTGGGTTTTGAACCATACATTCAGTGTATTGGCCTCTTGAAATGCGGCCTGCGGATAGTTGTGCTCAAGGATTGCATTTGTGCTAACATGGTTTGTTAGGTTTTTGAAGAAGCTGGCCCTTTTGATAGATACATATCATCAGACGTAGTGAACACAACAAGCTATGTTGGTTCACAACATGAGTATCTTGAGAACAAAATATTGAGATATTTTTTCCAATATACCCTTCCTTTGAAATTGAAGTGTAAGCACTATTTATATAGACTACAACATAGTGGTTAATTTGCCCAAATAAGTGGTGTACTTCAAGGGAAATGTGTGCCTTAACGTTACATCTCCTTAAATAAATATAATACAGACTTCGGATGTTCAAACTTTTCTGCTGTTATCAACAATGGAATAAACCCCTTAAATCCACTGTCCATCAGCAACGTCCACAAGGGGCTTCAGCGACTGAAGTCAATAAATCCATGTTAAGATATAGTCCAGATACTAATATTTGCAAATGATTGCTGGCAATGCCTCAGGGCCCATGTATTTTACACGACACAGGGAATATTCCGACCCCCTTGACATGTAACGTTAGTTGAGAAAAGTGCGCACTGCGTTTCTCAGTGGATCCATTTCCTGATTGTTGGGGAGAATGTACAGAGGAAGTCAGTATACAAAAAGCTGTAGCTACTTACTTATATTATATTATCCAGCTACTACGGACACACACAACACACAATGAACGCAGAGTGTAGTGTACTTAATCTCAAACGTCCATCCATACGTATTCATGGATGTGACCAGACAGCCATCTTCTCAAGCAGTTCTATTTACCAGATGAGTCCCATTGAATTCCACCACCTCTTACAAGAGAGGCTTGGCCAAGACGGCAGCTGGACATTAGAAACATTCAAACCTACCAAGTAAAACAAGAGGACAATGACTTAATTGCTTGTACTAACAACAATGGCAAAGACAAGTTAGGCTATGAGCCAACATACATTACTGAGGCTTTTTTTTTTTTTTTTTAAATGACACCCTCTGCGGCATGTAAAAGAGGATAGTGAAGGGAAGTAAGTGAAGTAAGGTGTTTGACTTCCAGGCCAAGGGAGTCCATGTCCATGTCCTCAGCTACTTGTTGCCCATCCTAGAACAAGAAGCCCACTGGCTAACTACTCATTGATTACATTTATCCTCAAATTAAATAAGTATGTTTCTTTGGAGAATCCAGTTATTACTTTAAATAGTTATCTGATCGTAACTTGGTCTTTCGTTTTAGGGATGCGATCCATAAAGTTATAGCCTAATAGTTACAATAATATATAAAAAGGTAAGACATTACTTAAGTGATTCGGGATAGATGTTAGATGCAGACACTAGGGGTTAGATGTTTTGCCTAAGGGCACCTCAGCACTTATTTTTTTTACCTTCATTGTTTACTGGGCAGAACCTGTCTGCACGGTCCAGTAGGCCTACTGTTCTACCGTATATCTGTCTGCATCCCCAGGCCTGCTGGTGGGAACCATGGACGTGGTCCTGGACTCCAGTGCTCGAGTGGCCCCCTACAGGATTCTTCTCCAGATCGGAGACTCCCAGGTGTACTGGAGCATCGCCTGTGGTGGGTCGAGACAACCTCTAGCAGCCAACATAGTCAGGCTAACCCAGAGAAGCAGCACAGCGTTCATCTCCCTGATCTAGCCCCGGCTGACCTCTAACCCAAGCTAACATATAGCCAGAGCTAACCTCTAGCCCAGCTAACCTCTAGCCCCAGCTAACCTCTAATCCAAGGTTACCTCTAACCCAAGCTAACCTCTAGTTCAAGCTAACCCCTAACCCTAACCTCCAGCATGAACTGACCTGTGGCTCCAGCTAACCTCTAGCACCAGCTAACACAGCCAAACTATCTTCTATCAATAGTTAACCTCTAGCAGAGTTGGGAGAGTTCTCCATATTGCCTAGGCCAGGGTTTTTCAACCTTGGGGTCCCGACCCCATGTGGGGTCGCCTGGAATTTAAATAGGGTCACCTCGCCTGAAATGTCTAGTAATTGATTTAAAAAAACATATTGATTTAAAAAAAATAATAATTCAAAAAAAATATATATATATATTATTATTTTCAAAATAAAACACTACAAATAATTGTATATAACTGTCTCCTATACTTTCATTTTCTCGAATATAAATCTAGTTCAAATAAAATACAGCAAATATCTGAGCTGGTGCATCTTTGAGTGCCGCGATCGCGGTCACATTACTTGAGTTCCAGCTCAAACCTGTAAAACGTTCACACAAACTTGCAGTCAGAGTGTATGAAACAAAATGGAAAGATTTATTCGCCCGCCTGGCCCTGTCCCTCCAAAGACAGTTCCAAGAGGAACTGTGGCACAGGCACCAAAGAGACAGCAAACATACGATCAAAGTTTCATTCAGTATGGATTTACAAGTGTGATGGAATGCTACGAGATGAAGCCGAAATGTCTGCTATGTAGTAAGGTCCTGTCTGCCGAGAGTATGAAGCCAAACAAACTCAAAAGACACTTTGAGACACCACACAAAGAGCATGTCGGCAAACCAAGAGCTTTTTTTGAAAATAAATTTGCCGACCTGAACAAACAGCGAGTGTATTTCAAAAAGGCTGTGACTGCTAGTAAACGGGCCCTGAAAGCACCTCTTGAGGTGAGCTATGTCATTGCTAGGAATATGAAGCCACATAGCATTGCTGAGACTTTAATATTGCCAGCTGCCATCAAAATGGTGGAAACAATGTGCGGGGAGGAAGAAACTCAAAAAATAACTAAATTGCGCCCATCACAGACATACTGCACCAGGTCGTTACCATAGTGAATTACATCAAGCCCCATCCTCTGTGCACACGTCTGTTTACAACACTGTGCACCGACAGGGGCTCTGAATATGAAAACGTACTATTTCACACAGAGGCACGGTGGTTGTCGAGAGGTTACCAGCAGAAAATGTGCCTCCTTGCATAGATACCGGACATCTTTGGAAAATTGTCAATTTGTGCACTTATCCTGGCTACTCTGTATTTGTTCTAGAATTCTAGAAAAAAAAATGTCTCTGGGGTCGCCAGAAATTTTTGATGTCAAAATGGGGTCACAAAGCCCAAAAAAGTTTGGGAACCACTGTCCTAGGCTATCTTTAATAGTCAGTTTAATAGTCAATAGTCATCAGTAATTGTCATCACGTTTAAATTAGTTTGAGGTAGGGTTGCCGCAGTGTGGACATTTTCACACCGAGTAATACACTCGTGTCAACACCGGTATTACCGAGTATAAACGGTGTAAACTGTTTATACTCGGTGACAGCGTCTCGGTGACAGCGTCTCGGTGACAGCGTCTTTCTTATAACGTTCTATATATAATAGTATAATATAATAGTATATATAATATCACGATGGCCGTAGCGCGGGGAGCTCTCGTAGGGGTTGTGCTTCACGGGGTTTGTTTACCGGCGTTGCTATGGTTACCAGGCTTGTAAGGAAGTGCGCCAATTCTGAGCAGAACTGTGGCCTATTCTACACATTTTAATTTTCTTAATTATAATTATTTTATTAATTTTTACAGAATATTTTTTTTATTACTGAAAACAATAAAAAATAAACTCAGTTGCCGGTGTACAACACCGAGTAATCGGTGTTGGCCTCAACACCGGTAATACCGTATACCGCGGCAACCCTAGTTTGAAGAACTATACTATATCAACTACTCAGCATAGGTTTTATCCAATACTAATTTAAAATGAGAACCCTGCATTCTTTAATCAGTCAGTAATGTCATTGCCAACCATTTCATCTGTTGTGCACCAGGCGGCTCTAGGAAGGAGATCACCGCACACTGGGAGTGGCTTGAAGCCAACCTTCTGCAGACTCTCTCCATCTTCGAAAACGACGAGGATATTTCCACCTTTGTGAAGGGGAAGATCTCTGTACGTTGTCCTTTTAGTTTGCTGAGAAAGCAGTTTTGCCAGCCAACGTATGTATCTGTCTTTCCATCTTAACCATCCAGTTAAACGTATCCATTCATCCAGTGAGTGTGTTTTCTACAAACCTCATTTAATTTGTATAGAAACTGTAGGCAAGGTGCTTTGACCAGCAATGTACAAAAAAAAGGAAGAAAAAATTGCCGAACAAAGGAGACAACACATATTGAAGAAGTAGCAAGACGGTTTGTGTAGTTAGATCTCCACACTTAGTCTCTTCAAGGTAAACCTACCAAATAATCTGTACGCATTTGGTTATATACTAACTCTTTATACTGTATGAATTAAATCTCCCAAATGTCCAGAAAGGTCCCCATTGTCAGGCCTCTAGTTTTATCCTAAATGTAGTATTGTAATAAAGTGTATGACTATAATATAGTATTTGTTATATTTGCTAGCACACCCTTTTGCAGTAAACTGCTGGCTCACTGCAAGGTGGTTTGAACGTAGACCAAAGCCTATCTATGTGGAGTACACCTATTTCTTTGCAGCATTGAAAGCCTACAATTTAGACTGACATACTAGAAACCCCAGGTGCAGAAATTGAAACAACAATCCATAATTTTGTTCTTAGTATTATCAAGGGTTATCATGCACCCAATTGAAAAGCCAATGGCCAGTTTCCATGGCCCGTTCATTAAGGAGCAGGTAGATGCTTAGGGAGTCTGGCCTTAGGTTGCTTACAGCTTAGGAAACATTCGGTTTTTACCTAATGGAATAGTTGGACGCCCCTAACCACTGGACTTGCATCACTTCTCAGGGTATCATCGCAGAGGAAAACAAGAGCAAGCAGGCGCAGGAAGAGGAAGACTCGGGAAAGTTCAGAGAGGCGGAGCTTAAGATGAGGAAGCTGTTTGGAATGCCTGAGGAGGAGAAGCTGGTTAACTACTACTCCTGCAGTTTCTGGAAGGGGCGTGTCCCACGGCAGGGCTGGCTTTACCTGACTGTCAATCACATCTGCTTCTACTCATTCCTGCTGGGGAAAGAAGGTGTGTGTGTGTGTGTGTGTGTGTGTGTGTGTGTGTGTGTGTGTGTGTGTGTGTGTGTGTTGTGTGTGTGTGTGTGTGTGTGTGTGTGTGTGTGTGTGTGCGGTGTGCGTGTGTTCTGCCATTTAAAATGCCGTTTGCTACAGTGGGTGGAATAATGGGTGGAATAATTCACATACATAGAAGTAATACAAGCAAATATTTAAATCCTCACATAAAATGTGTCTCTTGCAAGCCTTTTGCCGCATTCTCCTTCTAACCGATGAAGCCATGAGCAGATCAGGTTGGAATGGGCGGAGTGCAGGAGTGGATATTAGTAAAAAGACGTTTGCCGTGTGTGACTCCTCTCTTCGCAGTCACCCTGATCATCCAGTGGACCGACGTGACCCGCCTGGAGAAGAACGCCACGCTGCTGTTCCCGGAGAGCGTGCGCGTGTGCACCCGAGACACGGAGCACTTCTTCTCCATGTTCCTCAACATCAACGACACCTTCAAGCTGATGGAACAGCTGGCCAACATCGCCATGCGGCAGATCCTGGACAACGAGGGCTTTGCTGCCGACCTCTCGCTGCCCAAGCCCCGCAAGACGCTGAAGAATGTCTCCGCACTCAAGAGGTGGGTCTCCCGCAGGCTTGGTGAATGTCTCATTGTGTTGAATGCGACCCAATATGTGTTGGAAGCTGCCAGATATCACTTTGAAGATTGTTGAATGCTACCCTGAATGTGTGGACCGTGCTATTCTGGTATTCTATACTGCTATTGTGTGTGTGTGTGTGTGTGTGTGTGTGTGTGTGTGTGTGTGTGTGTGTGTGTGTGTGTGTGTGTGTGTGTGTGTGTGTGTGTGTGTGTGTGTGTGTGTGTGTGTGTTGTACATATGTGTATACATGTATATGTTCAACACAACTCGGATTATGTTGAACAGTACTCTTAAGCCCAGTTCAGACCAAAGATTCGCCTTGCGACTCCTTGCGACGAGACGTTCTAAAACTGGGCAGTTCACACTGGCTGCAACGGGCGGTGACGGTAGGTGGTTTCCCTAGCAACTGTGAACGCTCTGGCACAGCTGAGAGCCGCAACTGCATCAGCATCATTTGCGTAGATTAGATTTGCGATTAGTTAGCATTGCGATTATTTTTATTTTTATTTTGCTTGAGAGTAGGCTAGAGTTTCAGTGTTTTGTCATTCTCCACTACATCTGCATTGGAGTAAATAGCTGGAGCTTACAGTTAGTTCAGATTACCCGTTGTTGGATACATTGCATTATCCGTTAGTTGAATTTCACCATCGGCTCAACTACTACTTGGAGATGGATAACTTGATTATAAACAGGCCTAGTTATGTTAGTGAGAGTGAATTGTCGCAGTTTTAAAATAATAAGGTCGGATTCCAGTCCGTTGTACCGTAGACCCACAGCGAAATTCTCCACCGTAGTAGAAAAATCATAGTAGGGTCACAAGTTGTTCTGGCTGCCTTTCCTGTTTTCAGGAAGAATTTGTGATTTTGTGGCAGATTGTTTCTCTGTGGGTCTATGCCGACTTTGGCAGTTAGGGACTGCCAACGTCGTAAAGGACATGCTGCTCCTCCAGCAAGCGAATTCAATTCTCCTCGGACCAGAAGTCTGCCATCTTCGGATGTTTGTATGCTGTCGTGGACAGTACGGTACCGGGACGGAGTAAGGCCGTGATGTACAAGTTGTTCTGTGCTGTGATTGGCTGAAGAGAAATAGTTAAATCGCCGCATTCTAAAACTGGACCTTGCGATTTGACATGTTCAATCTCTGGCGACTCCTTGCAACGACCCGTTCACACCGCCCCTGCGACATTCTAAAACCGTCTCGTTGCAAGCTGAATCTTTGGTCTTAACTGGGCTTTAATGCGTTGAACGCTACTCTATTGGTGTAGAACACTACCCTGTTATGCGTCGTAGGCTGCACTGAACGTGTTGCACACCATTCAGATTGAGTTGAATGCTACTCTGATTTTTGTACTCCTTTTTATTGGCATGCAGCTTACTGTTAGTGGCTGTGGATGAGAAAGCCTCATTCATCGTCTCATAGTTGCACAGCATAACCCAACCTCCCCGCCATCCAGGGACCTGGACGCGCGGGCCAAGAACGAGCGCTACCGGACCCTGTTCCGTCTGACCCAGGAGGAGCGGCTGGACGGACACACAGACTGCACGCTCTGGGCCCCCTTCGCCAAGATGCACGTCACCGGTCAGCTCTTCATCTCCAACAACTACATCTGCTTTGCCAGCCGCGAGGAAGACCTCTGCAATCTCATCATCCCCCTCCGAGAGGTGGGCTCATGCACGCACACACGCGCACGAACACACACGCACACATACCAGTGGCGATTTCCTTTAGTCTGCAAGGGAAGCTCGGCTTCCCCCAAAATGTCAAAATTGAAATGGTCAAATATATACTGTTATGTTAACATTTAATTGACAAAAAATGCGTTCGAACAAGTCCATCTCGAAGACGAGTTTGTTCAGAATCAGCTGCTTATCGCAGGACGACTGACTCGATTTCCTTCTCATACATTCCCGTACTGTCACAGTGCATTTGCCTGTACAAGCTTAGCGTCCATCGACTTCAATGGGGCTGCATAGAACAGCTTTATCTCCGTCGAAAGTCGACGGTCATTGGATAATGCTACGATTATGTCCCTCCCTTGGACGCTCAGTGTCTCTGGGCGTGAATGGAGTTGCCGTTTGATTGACAGCGATTTTGAACTATAAAACGTTGCCGGAGCTCTCTTTGGTAGCCCCATCGCGGACTTTGCAAGCGAGTCGAAAAACTAACTGCAACCTATTTCTTGATATTTGCTTGGCGAAATTGCTAGGCAATTTTCATCGTACATTTCATACACTTATACACACAATTCTTTGCTTCCGTTTAACATATTTCCCACCTTTCCTTGTTCGAGTTTAATATCGTTGTCGTAGTTGGCCATCACTTTGATTCAGGGAGCCTGGGTCTGAACTTAAGTCCTGTATTCAGATCAGGACTTGCAGGGTGAGAGGGGAAAGCTGTGTGATTCCTTGGTGTTCCTTCAAGACATGGAGTTGGGCAGTGCAATGCCTCAGCTTTACAAAGTGTTCTCATTAGTGGCAGCAGTTGGAGCTACATCTGCAGGTGTAGGAAGGAGCTTCTCCTGTTTAAAGCGGCTCAAGTCCTACACCCGTAACACAATGGGCCAAGGCCGTTTAAGCAGCCTAGCTCTGATGGCCATTGAGGGGACACTGGTGAAGTCACTGGAAAAGACAGCTAGTTGGTATGACAGAGAGAGAGCAGAATTTACATACAAGTAAATTGACAAATAAATGAAGGAGGCCGAAAAGGAGCTTCCCCTCTTTGAAAGAGCAGCCGCCGCCGCTGGCACACTCACAAGCACAAACACGCACGTATGTGGACACAGAGCATTTTTACATGTTCGGGAGTGAACTGCTTCAAGGGAGCACTGAGTTAATGCGTCAAACCATTTATTTGATGCCTTTTGTACTCCATAAAAACGAGAATATGTTTTTGGCTCCTCTTTATAACGACATCGGATGCTGGTTAGTGTCAGTAGAAGCATTGAATGGATTCTTATTAAAGCATGATAATGTGTAGATTACAAGATGCTGCAGAAAATACACCAAGAAGACACAAAGGTTTTCTAGAGCGAAAGAATGGGGGGGCATGGTTACAGAGTAAATAATCAAGAAACTCCACATTGTGTTAAGTGTGTGCTCACTGCGTTTCCTTATGAAGGTGTCGGTAGTGGAAAAGGCTGACAGCAGCAGCGTGCTGCCCTGTCCTGTCTCCATCAGCACTAAAAACAAGATGAACTTCCTGTTCGCCAACCTGAAGGACAGAGACTTCCTGGTGCAGCGTATCTCTGACTTCCTGCAGCGCACCCCGGACAGGATGTGGAACGACGCCAATCCCCTTGGACCCTTGGTTTGTCAAAACTTTGCATAGCCAATCACCCTGTTCATTGATTGTTGTGTGTTATTATAGCAAAGTAATAGCTAGACAGATATTTTTCAGTGGTTCTGAAGTAGAATCGTATTATAACTGGGTTCTGAAGTAGACTTGTATTACAACGTTGTACAAAGTAAGCCTGTTGTGATATAGTAATAAAGGAGAGTATTCTTATATAATTGTGAAGTAGACGGTTATTACAATTGAGTAATGAGCAAGACTGTTATAACGTAGTAACAAAGTAGACTGTTTAATCATAGTAATGTACGTAACTAGACTCTTAGTATATCAAAGTGATGAGCTAGAGAAGGCTATTGATATTCATTTTTCGATTTATTAAAAAGTTGACTTATTAGTTCCTATTAATTGAACTGAATGACATTAATTGGTTAAAGTAATGAGTAGCTCATGGACTCCCCAACAGAGCTCCTCTGGGCTTCCCTCGTCGTCCCCAGGGCCGGCCGGTTCTACCCAGGCCCAGCGTCACTACCACCCTGGCCTGCCCACCGCCTCTCAGGGCCTGCTGCACATCTACCAGCGGGACGACCCAGAGGACCACGGGCCCAAAGCCGTGAGTTCAGCTCCAGCGGCTCTCTAGCTTTGTTTGTGAGTCTCATGCAGTTGAGACTAGCGTGGAGTTCCTCTCACGGCCTCTCTGTGGTGGGTGGTGGCAGAAATACCCACCATCACTTGGCCATGTCATCGGGAAGAAGAGTGATTTCATTATTCTAATAGAAAAGCCAGTACATTTTCGTGTTGATTTGGTCCAAATATCAGTGGCTACTAATATCATTTATTGAAAATTTATTAATGAGTTTTGGATATGAGGCAGCCATTGAAGTCCCGCCCTCTGTGGCTGTTGTGCCAAATATCGTTTGTTTTTCCGTTGTTTGTTGCAAATAACGGTAATGCACCTTGAAAGACAAAAATACACCCTCATAACCGTTGTACATAGAGCAAAGGGCGACGAAAGGACTTGTCTGTCCATATTTGTTTTATACTGGAGCAAGTTGTCACAGAACTACCCCGATGTACCGTCAATGTGATCTCATTATTGCCATGCCATGCCTCCCTACCTTGACTTTTCTATCACGGTAGAAACCCTGTTTGATAAGGGCTTGAATGCATAAGTACTGCACTTGAATCCACCTCTGATTTACTCACAGGCTAATTTGCTTGTTTTATTCTATATTTAAGGACATCTCTTTTAAGAGTAAACTTATCTCTAAAGCAAATATTTGACTTTTTAAGGAGTCATGGACATTCTCATCTTCCCCACAGAACTTTCTGTTTCTACCAAATGTCAGCTCTTTCATTGAGATATTATTTTAGTAAGTATTAGCTAAAGGTTAGCAGCCAGTGCTAGCTAGTGGTTGGCAGTTAACTGTTTGTCACCATTTGTAATTTTGTGGTATCGTCCTTGCCCCAGATTAGTAATTCTCCAGATATTCCCCTTTTCTATATCAACCCTCTTCCTTAAAAAACAGGGTGTGGCTGTAAATGACTGTTGCGCGCCAATTTTATTACTAATTTATAGCTCAATGATGAAGAAGGAAACAAAGACAGATTGGTTTGTGCCCAATCACAAACCTGTGATGTAGGCTCACTCTGTTTGGAAACACCCTCCCCTCCCGCTCTCTTTCTGTCTTCCTCCAGGCCAAGGAAAAGATGAAGGAGGAGTCGTGGAAGATCCACTTCTTTGAGTTTGGTCGGGGCGTGTGCATGTACCGGACCTCCAAGACCCGAGAGCTTGTCCTCAACGGGCTACCAGAGTGCCTGCGGGGCGAGTTATGGCTTCTCTTTTCAGGTATAACCCCTGACCTATGAGTCCTCACCACCATTACAGCAGGTCCAACATTAGCTTCTTCTGTATTCATTAGCTTTATTCTGTTCAATAATGATTGGCCTACTTGAACATCACACTGTAATAATTAACTTAATCATTTGTTCAAATAAGCCATAGTTATAAACTTTAACAACTTCTTGAACTTCATATTTTGAGATAATGCGCATCAATAAAACCCAAAAATACATGGATATGAAAGTTCAGGGTTAATGTATGATATGGATATATATATTTATATAGATAGATCAATGTATGATTTTATTACAGTTTAGAACATCTAAAATATGAAAGCACAGAAAAGATAGACCCCTTTTTCCTCTCACCCCTTTCCAGGTGCGCAGAACGAGATGGCCACACAGCCCGGTTACTACGGCGACCTGGTGGAGCAGGCCATGGGACGGTGCTCCCTGGCGACGGAGGAGATAGAGCGGGACCTCCATCGCTCCATGCCAGAGCACCGCGCCTTCCAGAACGAGATGGGCATCGCCGCGCTGCGCCGCGTCCTCACCGCCTACGCACACCGCAACCCGGGCATCGGGTACTGCCAGGTACATACCCGACGGAACCTGAAAGAACTGGCGAGAATCTGATTGAACTGGCCAGAGCCAGATGGAACTAGGGATTCACCCATCCGATATGGGATATCGGTCCGATACTGGCGCATTTAGCTGGATCGGGTATCGGTGGTATATATGACCGATCCATTCCATTAAATGCTATGTTATGTGTTATGGTGGGCCAAATACGTTATGTCGTGCGCAGATTTCTTGCCAAGGTACTTAACCCTGATAGGAAGTGTGTCCCCTAGCTTCCAAACAGGGACATAGGATGACTATGGGGTCAATTATACCAATGTCAAATTAAGAAGGAAAAACGTATGATTGCTTTGGTTTTCCAGTTGGCTAAGTTAGACATTCTCAATTTAGAGCAATTAATTAGCCATGTGTTATTGTGCAAAACCTAGTTTTGCACAATAACACCATACTGCATCCCACCAAAGAGCACGACGAGTTCTGCCAAAAAAAAGAAGGTGTCGGTTCGATTAAGCCGCTGACGGTGTCTAAAATGTTTTTAGTCCGGCTTAATATTGTTGTACCATGCAAGAATGATCCCGCTCTCTTCCCCACAGTGAGGCATACAGCTTAATAATTCTACACTGGTATCGGCCGGTACTGAAAGCCAAGGTGTAGGATCAATAGGTCTAATTAGTGAAGCTTCAGCTTGACGCTCCGTTTTCCCTTCGACGCATACCTCATCCAATATCCACAAAAATAATCCAGCGGACCACGACGTGATGTTTAAAGGGTTTACTCGTCCAACGCAAAATACAAAAATCCTTTTCCACAATGAGGTTATGATTAGACGTAAGAGATAGAAAGAGAACGAGAGAGTGAGAGTGGCTCCACGCTTGTTATCCTGACAGTCTGTCACCGGTAGTTAAATCAATTAAGTTCCTGTCACACTTCTAAATGAAGTAACTAAATGTGCTCATACACCAAAAATATTGCAAATGAATTGGAAAATAAAATTCTATGTATTCGAAATTAACACCATTAACCATTATATTATTTCACTCATGAAAATCCAAACGTTATCATAAAATATGAACTTAAATAAAGCAAATAGGCATTTAGGCTCCTAAACAAGGTATCGGTAACAGGACCCAAGAAGTAGACGGAGCCCGAGGGATCCAAATAGAACCAGATAAAAACTGGTACACAGAAGCTGTTAACCCGATGTTGACTGCTCCTGTAACATGTGCTGCAGAGTTGTTTAGTTTATAACAAATGCATAAAATATACAGAAAAACCAAGAAATTAATTGAGGACCCCTCCCTCTCTCTTCCTCCCTGCTCTGTGCCTGTCTATGTCTCTCGACCAGGCGATGAACATTGTGGCCTCTGTTCTGCTGCTCTACTGTACGGAGGAGGAGGCCTTCTGGCTACTGGTGGCGCTGTGTGAGAGGATGCTTCCCGACTACTACAACACCAGGGTCGTAGGTCAGCCACCCTGTGTCCCACCTACATGCTATCGCTTATAATTATAATGTTGTATTATATGTTATTTGTGATATAATATAAAAGATTTTGCGTCATTTGCTCCAAAAAGCTGATAATGACATTAAGGTATGTCTGTGTGTTGATGTTATTCTGTTGTATGCCTGTAGGGGTGCTGGTTGACCCGTGCCCTGTGTGAAGGTGTAATCCTGCTGTGTGCCTGTAGGGGCGCTGGTTGACCAGGGCGTGTTTGAGGAGTTGACCAAGGCCTGCCTGCCGCTGCTGTATGAGCACATGCAAGAGCTGGGGGTGATCTCCAGCATCTCCCTGTCCTGGTTCCTCACCCTCTTCCTTTCCGTCATGCCCTTCGACAGCGCTGTTCTGCTGGTCGACTGCTTCTTCTTCGAGGGCATAAAGGTCATCTTCCAGGTCAGCAACGGTACTGACTGGCTGGCTCGCGGCCAGTCTTTCTATCTGAAAAACAATCACTGGCTGTCTGTCTGCATCCATTCAAGTGGTCGAATGTCTGAAGTAAACAATTTATTTTCCTCGATGGTGGTTACAGTATGGCTGACCCAATAGTTTTTACGTGATATATATCGTCGACTTGGGCATACATAAGAATGAATTTCTAATTGATGGTTGATGGCTCCAGCTGCATTGACAACCTCTTGCAGACCATTTCTAAAGGAACACATAAATGATTCTTGACTAATCTATCCTAATAGTTATATTACAATACCACTTTTCAAGTCAAGTCAAGTCAAGTCAGCTTTATTGTCAAGTGTGCTGATATGCATGGCATACAGCACAGATGAAATTACAGTCCTCTCGGACCCAGTGCAAACGGCATTGTAACACTAAAATTAAAAAAATAACAATTTAAAAATTTAAAAATATATACAACATATAATATAAAATAGACAAATAGACAGTAAAGTGACAATGGTTGTAAGACAGTTAAGTGACAGGTATGGTATAGACAGTATAAAGTACATTTACAGGTATGTTTATAAATAGAATAAATAGACAGTAACGTTAAACTGTTGAACAGTTCATACAGCACTACAGGTAAAATAAATTTTCGTAAAAATTTTCGTACAGCACTACAGGTAAAATAGATGAATGCATAAAAAAAATGTTCCATTGCTTCATGGACAATCTATTGAAGATAATTTCTAGATCCATGTGGATGCTTCTTTGTGGTCTCCTTTTTATTATAATGGTACATTACAGATCAAAAAATGATGGTACCGTTATCAAAACTTTTGCACTTTTTCGTCTCGAAAGAAGATATTGCAGATAGACGCACAAATAAAAGTTGAACCACCCACAATACGCGGCTGCATTCGGCCAGATTCTGCAGGGAGAAAGCGACCGGGCAATATTGAGAGACCGGGTACAAGCCCACCATTGGCTGCTCGAGACTGACTCTGCGGTCGGTAATCTGTGCTTCTAATCGCCCCCTAGGTGGCGCTGGCCGTCCTGCATGACAACATGGACGCTCTGCTGGCCTGCAATGATGAAGGAGAAGCAATGACCATTCTTGGCAGGTAGGGGCAGCAGAGAGGAACGATGCCCCCAACACAGCCTGTTGACGACTGCATTAGTTCCCTTTACTTGGTAGACTGACTGACTGATTATTCGCTTGACTGCTTTGCTTGAGCGTGTCGGTCTGCGTATTCCCTCCCCAGGTATCTGGATAATGTAGTGAACAAGCAGACAGTTTCCTCTCCTATCCCCCACCTCCATGCCCTGCTTACCAGTGGGGACGAACCACCGCCGGAGATCGACGTTTTCGACCTCATCAAATCCTCCTATGAGGTTAGACTACCCCTCCTCCCTCCTTTGCTTGCTCTCCCATGCTATTGGCTTATGTTCGCCGAAAGAAGCTAAGCTTTAGCTTCTTTCAAACTCTGCAATATCCCTTCCGTGCCAATGTGTGCTTACTTTGAATTCGAACCAGGACATTTTTGTCAAATGATGCTTAGTGCCACTGCCTGCAGATCGGCCCTTTCGGGAGACAATCAGTGCATTTACATGACAAGAAAGCCGAATTTTTGGCCTAGTCCGACTATGATTGGATTACTAAAATGCATGGAGCGTATTTTCCGCACTTTAAGGCACAACGGATTATAAGGTTCACCTTCAATGAATGGCCTATTTTGTAACTTTTTTCATATATAGGGCGCACCGGATTATAAGGCGCATAGAATAGAAGATACTGCAGTCAAACGTTTGTCTGGGGTTGCATTATGCATCGACTAGATAGAGCTGTGCTAAAGGGAATGTCAACAAAACAGTCAGATAAAGACGTCAAACTTTATTAAGCGTTCTGACAACTCCGTTCACTCCCATGGTAACGATGTTCAAACGTTAATGTGCATATTAACAATATCTCCCAGCCTTGTTCAGTTGTAAACACGTAAAAGAAACGCAGTCTGATACCGCTATTTCAAACGTTAGTGCATAACTCAGCATTGTTACGTATAACGCGTAAAGCTCACTTTTTCAGTTCATTCCCTGTCCACGAATCCCTCGAATTCTTCTTCTTCAGTGTCCGAATTGAACAGTTGGGGCGAGTAGCCTACGGCATCCAACATGCCCGGCTCCCTCTTGTCATTATCCGAGTAAGTGTCGCTGCTGTTGCCTGGCAGTTCAGTGATTATTCCTGCCTTTGTGAAAGCTCGGACCACAGTTCAGACTAGGGATGCAAACAATTAATCGATTAATGATTAATAGTCGATAACAAATTACTCGATTTAAAATAAATAAATTGCAATTAATTGCGTTTTGAACCCGTAATTCCCCGCCAGTCCGCGTGAGGGCGCGCTTGAGGACAGACGTACTTGACGCAAACGCGGAAACACAAGCGAAGCAGGGCTCTGACGACAACAACAGCGATACACTGATAGGATGAAGCAGGGCAAGACGGAGTGCAGTTTGGAGCCACTTTAAGTTGGAATGAGGAGCACTAAGGATGTTTTTGTTTTGTTTTACGAAGACAGACATATCTGTCATCAGGCAGCCTATATTTTCAGTTAAAACTAGAGCTACGACAATCCAGTCTAATGTTATTGTGATATTGTCACATTTCCCAGTTTAAGGGGGATTATAAATGCTGCTAATAGTCCACATGTGACACTTTATTTACTTTTCTGAATTTATTTTATTATGCTGCTAAGAGACAGTGCACTAATTTATTTTCATGTTAAAGTAGCCTACATAGTATTGTATTCTTCTATTCAGGAATGTATTTTTTATGCTGCTGCTATTAATGTTTCCAATGTCGCACAAGAGAGATGAGTGTAATATTTTGATATTTTCGATTCAGAATATGTTTCCTTTGATGAAGGAATATGATTTGAATTTTTTTTATCATAAGGAAGATAGCATTTTACGTTACATATACACAGGGTTGGGAGGGTTACTTTTAAAATGTAGTCCGATACAGTTACAAATTACCTGTTAAAAAATGTAGTCAGTAACGTAATCCAAATACCACAATATTAAAGTAATGTAACTTGATTACTTTACGTTACTTTTGGATTACCTCAATACAAATGCAAATAAAGACAAGAAAGAAGAAATGTCCATAAGATGACTTTTAATTCTGTGTACAACAGAACACATAAATATAACTCGAAAACTGTAAAACAGTTTACAAAGCAATCAAAAATCTGCTTCTTTAAAATCAGGGAAACGGGTCAGGACCAAAAAAGAGAGGAATTTCCCGGGGGGGGGGAAATCCTTTGCAATATTTCCATTTTGGAGATACAGATTTTTAGGTCTTCACTGAATGTTAGTCATACTACTTACAATTACTATTAATTAATTATTATTAATTACTTATAATTACTATTACAATAAACTGAATAAATATAGACATGGGATGTTTCATTTCATTCAGTGTGTTATGGACACATAGGCCTAGGCCTATATAATGTGTTGGTTTCAATTTTTGAATTGAACATATTCTACATCGCGGAAGCGACGTATCTCCTTCACCTCTGAAACGGGGCAGAGCTCCGTGGGAGACACCTGCCTGACACAGCAACGTAGGGAACCGTGCATGTCCGCGGCACACAGCTCCACGGACACGCACGGGGGGAAAAAACGGCGTCGCCGTCACACCGATGCGCGCGGATACGCGCCGCTTTAACGAGCGTGCATGTCGCGCGTCTACATTGGAAGAGGCTTTTATAATGACAGCCCGAGCCTGGCTAGCAGGCTAACTAATGTTAACTTTAGCTTCTGTGTAGCTAACTTAGCTAACAATCGCAGATTCGCTTACCATTAAATATTTCTTCAAATTAGACGTGGAGTCCTTGGACGATGACAGTGTGTGCACAGCTGGGAGGCATAGCTTGCACTGTACAGTGATGTTGTTTCCCCTTTCTTCTTTAGAGGCAAAGTAATGGCGAAATTTCCACGCAGTGAAAGCATTTTTTCCTCTAGCACTCGAGGCCATAATGAGCAAGTCTTCACCTGAGAGCAGAGCGTCGTTGTGACTGACTTGTCGTGAACTGTAGTAATGTGTGTGCGCGTGCACCACACGGCATTGCGGGCATTATTGAAGTGTTATATTAATTAATTCATCAATCATCATCATATATTTTAATTGTAATCCAACTAATAATCCCATTTTTTTCCAAATGTATCTGTAATCTGATTACATCTTTTTTTTTGTAATGGAACGGAATACAGTTACTGTTTTTTTGTATCCTAATTACGTAACGCCGTTACATGTAGTCCGTTACTCCCCAAGCCTGCATATACAGTAGATAGAACCTAGGGAAATTCAGGTTCTCAGAAAAATTGCCGCTTATCAATTAATCGATCATCGATCGATAAGATGAAACAACTATTGATTAATGAATTACTCGATAATTTGCATCCCTAGTTGAGACTGATATATCAGCCCAGGCATACCATTGGCAGATAGTGGCGTAAGTCGCCCGGCGCGGTCTCCCCGTCTTGGTGAACGTGTGTTCGCCTTCTAATGTCCCGTCCACATGAAGCCGATTTTTTGGTGAAACCGCAAAAGTCTTGTGCGTTTTGGCCAACCGTCCAGACGGAGCCAGCGAATCCGGTGCCCGAAACCGCACCTTTCTGGACCCAGTCTCAGAGGTGGTTTCAAATCTATATGTATATATGTATGACATATGTGGTTTAGTGTTAGGATTCGTGTGTACGTCTGAACCGCAAACGATTATGGCATTAACCCCCCCACCAGCTGGGGGACATCAGAGTTGCATTGAATTTTTTATTTATTATTTTATTTGTATTATCTTTGTAGTTTTAAATAAAGCCCCTTGATGAATATAATTACTAACTGTACATTAAAAATTATTTCTGCTCAATTTGAAAGGTTGAATCTCCTCGTGACTGAATGTTTGTATACAGCGCGCAGGCTTGATGCGCTCCACTTTTTTCTGTGGAGAACCAGCGCCTTGAATATTTACTACAGTGTTTCTACAGCTCGATGCGGTTTCAAAATGACTCCGTCTTTACGGAGATATCCCTGAACCGCATAAAACGAAATCGGATCGTTTTCACCCGTTTCGGCTCCGTGTGGACGGGGCCTAAGTGTTTGTGTGTTCGCCATATATAAGGTGCTCCGGATTATAAGGCGCACTGTCGTTTTTTGAGAAAATCAAAGGCTTTTAAGTGCGCCTTATAGTGCGGAAAATACGGTATACACCTTAGTTGGACTTAAGTCGAATCCAATCGAGTTACTCTAAATCGAATTGAGACCCCTAGATTATTCAATTGTTAGTCGAATTAGCATGCACCTATACGGTCAATCGGTTTGGAATCGGATTATGTGTTTTACGCATGCCCGAGATTTTCCCCGTAGGTCGTGAGCCGAAAGCATAAGGAGACAATAGTCGTGTTGTTGTCGCCGTCGGAATACGAGGAAACGGTGATTTATTTAAAAAGGTGGCGAAGAAGCTTGACGAAGCCGGTGTTGTGCCTATGTAGTTAACACCTACGAGAAGTATATCATCATCAACATGCATTCCGTACACACTACGCTTCTGTTATGAGAGTAGCGTATGTGTGTGTGCGAGAATGGCAGTGTGTGTGTGAGTGACTTCAGCGGTTGAGTGGGCGAGAGAGGAGAGCGAGCGGTTGCGCCTGTCAGTTTAGTGAAAGAATGAGTCCGGTTGTGTTTGTGCAAACGTGTACTGTTATGTCAGTGGAACTACGAATAAAGTACCCAGCCTGTCAATAACCGGTGACTGCTTTATTCCGACCTATAAGCAGACCCACTGCCGGTCAAACCCCCGAGAGAACATCGGCCCTGGAGGGAACGTCTCTCCTGTGCTCCTCGACTACGGTCTGGGAGCCGAGAGCAGGAAAGGCTTGGCCTTTTATTATGGCCAATTAGCCATGGTTTACAATTGTATAACTTCAAAAGAAATGTAAATTAAAAAAATATATTTTCATGTATTTTTGGTCTCGAAATCGTACCGAACCACGACCTCAAAACCATCAACATACCAAACTGACTTTGCGTACACCCCTACTGAGCATCGCTGATGGGAATCGTTCATTCAAGTTCTAAACAAAGGCTTCCTATTGATGATTTGGAGTTAGCTCAACATTTTCCAGAAATAAGAAAATAAAAATTATTAATAGTTAATAATATTAATAACAACTTGGAAACAAATTTTTCAGAACCCCCTGCTGTATCTCTGTGTTCCCCGTAGAGGAACCTAACTCCTTATTGAAGACCCCGTGTCTGGTCAGCCTCTTTTAAGTCGATGTTGGCATACCTTGACCATACCTTGTCTTGTCTCTAAACAGAAGTTTGGCAGTCTACGCTCGGATGTGATCGAGCAGATGAGATTCAAACAGAGGTTGAAGGTTATCCAATCACTGAGAGGACACGGCTAAGAGGAGTGTGGTAAGTGATTTGCTAGCGGTATGAAAACTGGATGTTCCTAGTACCGAAGGGAAAGTACTGGAGTACTTTTGCTAATCTAACGTATTCCGATAGAATATTTTGACTTTGTACTTTTACTTCACTGCAAACAATCTTCTTTGTCAAATTAAATTTTAATGAACTGAATTTGTATTCCTATTCAATGCCCGTAATCTGATATTTTATTACAATGCTTGTTCATACACAAGAGACCAACTCAATTATGTCATTATCCATTACACCAACCCAAACCTTTTAGCTTATCTGCACCAGTAAGGTTGTGGAGATAAGTACTGTAACTTGTACTGGTACAGAAGGCAGGGTCAACCTCTCTCCTCCACAGGTGCGAGCCATGATGACGGAATCTGCCTTCAGCATCGAGGAGTTGGAGGAGCTATACTGCCTCTTCAAGGTGAGGGGTGGTGTCACATGACGCTCAGACAGCGAGGAGTAGCAGCCCCCTACAGCCAACTTTGATTATTTGTTTTACTCGGTTAGTCTCTTGAGATTATACATCAGTTATTCAAGATGTCCTGGCCAAGAGGGGCAGCAGTGCATGAAGTAAAACACGGTTTAAAACACAATATAAAGAACTCCCATCAAGGCAGCATGAAATGCTATAGTACAGAATGCAGTTGCCTTCACGATAGTACGTCATCCCTGACATGATCTACCAAAATGCTTTATCCACATTTAACACTTGTAAACCCTGCTTTTTCAGACACTTTAAGAAACGTTAAGCTGTACTTGTATGTTCTCGATGTTATTGAAACCTACATATATCGTACAATATCTGGACATTCTCCTTTGACTCAACTGCATGTTTACCTACCAAAACTCTAAGCCCCAAAAATGTCTATACTTGACTGCCTATATTTCCTGCAATTTGTAAAACGGTTACCTCAAGCATCACTCGTTGTTGTAGTTGTTTACCGACGTCATGGAAATCTCTTTGGATATTGCTACAGCTATTTTCTATTTTCAACGACTTCTTAATAGTTAACCTCAAATGAACTTGTTTAACGAATGCAAACCCCGGTCTCTGTAGCAGAGTGAACAGTCTCCCAGTCTATTTGAACAGTTCCCCCTCTGCAGAAGGCTGCTATCCTTTGGGAAAGCAGGCTAGGTAACATTAATTGTCACAAAAGAAAGAAAACAAATTGAAATGATTAAAAAGTAAAACGAAATAGGGATTTCCATCACAGCTCCTTCCCTCCCGCTCCAGCCAGACCAACCCTAACGCTGCGCGGCTTCCTGTTCAGGCCAAGCACGTCATGAGCTGCTACTGGGGGGCAGGTGGCTCGGCCGCCGCAGACCGCCATGACCCCAGCCTGCCCTACCTGGAGCAGTACCGCATCGACCTGGGTCAGTTCTGCCAGCTCTTCGGGGCGCTGGCGCCGTGGCGGTGCGGTGTGCATACGCCCATCCTGGCGGCGCGCCTCTTCCGCCTGCTGGACTGCAACAAAGACGGCCTGGTCAACTTCAAGGAGTTTGTCACCGGGCTGAGTGAGTAAGAGAGTCAATGTTAAACCAGGCTGGTTAGCCGGGTTACTGTTGGCTATTCAGCGGTTTAGCATGCAGAAAGGTCACTAAGTAGCAGGAAGGGGTTTGGTTTTCTTCCTCAGGGAGGCCTACAGTTAGGTTGTGGACATTCCTGGGTTGGACCCCAGAACGTTAGAGGTGGAACAGCCTGTTGGCACTGTATTATACAGCCTCCCTGTAACTGTCGGAAGTACTGTAGCCAGTGTCATGGTGTTGAAGGGCAGGGATTTCCAACTGTTGGATACAGATAAAGTAGTGTGTAAATAGTGTGTCCCCATAGCAGAATGGGAGCAGGTTTCAGGGGATTTTGGTGAAGAATCAGATTCAGTCATACAAGCAAAATCGCTAATTTTGTTAAATGGTACATTCAAAGCTACGACTAAAAATATTAATATTTGTTGCACTTCTTAATATTTGACGTTGATTGTTGCTGAATAATAATGTTAATACCAGAAATAGAGGAATGCCCCAGCTTCTACCATAACTGCTTGTGCCAGTAGGCTAATAAATTGGGGAAACACTGCTTGGGGAATTAAATGTGTGTCTGGTGCTTCAGGTGGGATGTACCACGGAGACATGACTGAGAAGCTGAAGCTTCTGTACAAACTTCACCTGAGCCCAGGTGAGCCGGACAACAGCACACACAACAGCGCTGTGGCAGCACGTAGCACCAAATGTCATGTAGCATTTACTGTCATAATGTCTGCCTCAACCACCCAGAGGCGTTATTTTAATATTGGCATCCATAAGTCTCATCATATTGTGGCTACAAACCAATTTTCAGTATATTTGTAGGATTTTGTCGTAAAATATTCTAGTACTGTGATATATGAATTTTCCGTCTGGGATTAAATCATTCATAAGTACCATCACACACACGCGCACAAGTACACACACGCGTCCACACGTACACACACAAAGGATCACACCTGTTCTGTGTTCCTACTCTGAGGCAGAATGGAGTCAGACGTTGTCAGGTTACCTTGGTGTAACCTGTTTCTTGTTGTGACTGCTTCTCCTTTATCATGATGATGGTTGATCAGTGACGGTGATATCTTTATGTCAGTGTTGTGTCCTGAAGAAGCGGAGTCTGCCCTGGAGGCTACACAGTTCTTCACCGATGACAGATCCTCTGGTACACACACACACACACACCCGCGCACGCACACGCGCGTGCGCGCGCTTTCTCTGTCTGCTGGTACACACCAGCGGTATAAGCAAGTATGTACTTGCTAACCTAACAAACTCATTGACTGATGTTTTTTTGAGGGCATTAGCGTAGATGTACTTAAGGGTAGGTATTATTTGAGGTATGGTTTAGTGTAAGCTTATGATAAGGGTTAGGATCGGTCAAGGATCTGAGGCAGGTGAGAAAAGCTACCAGAAAGGTGCAATGCATGTTCTCCAACCATTTATACCACTTGTGGGTTTCCACACCTTCGGACTTCCTGTGTGGCTGAGGGCTGTCCTCCACCTCCTCCTTCTGGATTGGTTCCATGAATGCAGACTCTCAATTCTTCATGTGTTATGCACAATAGCGTTCCCTTCCTTCCCTTTCTTGGACAAACGTACACACTAACACACACTATTCTCATCCCTCTCTTTTTCACTTTCTCTACCCAACACACACTTACTGTGTTTTCCTTTCTCTTCTCCACCTCGCATCCCATTTTCCATCTTTTGTGCGTCTAGAATTTCCTCTCCTGTCTGACATGGACTTCCTGGGGGGGCAGGAAGTGAGCTCAGGTATTGTTGTTGTACCTGTGGCTGCCACAATGTCTTCTCTCTTACTAAAGGATGCACACTTTCTCTCTGTGTGTGTGTGTGTGTGTGTGTGTGTGTGTGTGTGTGTGTGTGTGTGTGTGTGTGTGTGTGTGTGTGTGTGTGTGTGTGTGTGTGTGTGTGTGTGTGTGTGTGTGTGTGTGTGTGTGTGTGATGCAAATGGTTGCTCCCTTAGGGACAAACATCTATTTTGGGAATCAGACTGATGGGGATATTGATAGAACATTGTTGATGGTCTGTATTGGTGATGTGGAGGTGATCTGATTGGCTGCTTGTCTTTCAGCAGAGGGGGATCTGAAGGAAGCTGCTGATGGAGGTGGAGACAATGAAGAAAAGAAAGGTAAAGAGGAACATAAACCACTAAGTTACTTGTTTTGTTTGTACAACTCCTCCTTTCACTCCCGCGGGAACGACACCAGAGACAAAAACACATGAAAGGAGCTGACATGCTAGCAAACATCATGATCCCCAACCACATTGTGTGTGTGTGTGTGTGTGTGTGTGTGTGTGTGTGTGTGTGTGTGTGTGTGTGTGTGTGTGTGTGTGTGTGTGTGTGTGTGTGTGTGTGTGTGTGTGTGTGTGTGTGTGTGTGTGTGTGTGTGTGTGTGTGTCAGAGGACAAGGTGAAGGACTATAAGTACTACCTGAGGATGTGGGCAAAAGAGAAGGAACCAGAGAAGGAGACTATCAAAGACCTGCCCAGGATGAGTCAGGTCAGTTCATCACTCTGCGTCCACATCAGGACTGATGAGAGGGGTGCTGTAGGCTGGTAGGACTCCACCACAGTGCCATCAGTACCGATGAGAGGGGTGCTGTAGGCTGGTAGGACTCCACCACACTGTACTGATGACAGTGTGGTGGAGTCCTACCAGCCTACAGCTCTGCGCTGTCAGCATTGTTTAGCAGCTTACAAAGAACACTCAACTCAACCCACATGCACATTTCTTCAGCTTGATTTAGACTTCTGCCTACAACGTTTTTGCAAAGAGCCGGCTCTTGGCAGAGCGGTCTGTATGTATACATCCCCATCATCACGTGGACATTAGGGGAAAATGTTCCTTCCCGACTGCACATTGAACCGACGAGCTGACCCAGAAACAGACTAATCAGATGGAGTCCGATCCAAAGCCAATACATGTATTTATTTAAATCTTCAACATGCATGTATTTAAATCTTCTGATTGCTGACCAATCAGCTATCAGTTCAGACAAACCTCCAAACGGGCAGCATTGCTAACCTGGAGGACTGCACGTCTTTACACACCTCACTGTAAGGCAAAGTGCTGGACAGGGTTATAGAAGAAGAATATAAATGCTGAAAGGCCAACAGTGTTAAAGGAATGGGTATGATCTAAAGCTTTTTTTGGGGGGGGGATTGAAATTGTTAAAAATGGCATATCCTTCCATCAGTTATTGGCAAGTGAAATGAGTACAGCTTAAATCTTTAACAGCTCTTAGTGGACTGTGATTGCTTCTGAAGAGCCAGTTCAGATTGTCGGTCGCTCTCGGCTCATTTCTGATAAATCGGGCACTTCTTCCTGGATTTGGCAAGGGAATCCATCGCTCCTGTCTATCGCCAGCGTGTGGAATGCAACACTTCACAATGGCGGAGAAACGTGGCGAGGGAGGGAGCAGACGTTTTTTGAGTGTTTTAAAATCTTGCTCTTTTCCACTCTTTTCTTCTCTCTTTTTACAACTACTGACACTTCACCTTTTAAACTAGGAACTGGTTTGCAGACCTTACTGACACTAGGTTGTCTCTATATGTGTGTGTGTGCGTGTAGGAGCACTTCATCGAGCTGTGTAAGACCCTCTACAACATGTTCAGTGAGGAGGGCCGCGAGCAGGAGCTGTACCACTCCATCGCCACCGTGGCCAGTCTGCTGCTCCGCATCGGGGAGGTGGCCAAGAAGTTCACCAACCACACCACAAAGAATGCCAAGACCCTGGCTCCTTCCCCTCTCCCCGCCGTCGCTCGACCCGAGGGAGAGGAGAGCTGTGGGGAAGGGTCTTCAGGACAGTCCCAGGATGTCTGCAAGGCCCTGGCCGACGCCCAGCTAGACTCCCTGCCCCCGCTGCAGGGCTTGGATGAAGACAGCCGGGACGACATGTCCGTCTCCTCCTACTCTGTGGTGAGCACCGGCTCGCTGCAGTGCGACGACATCACAGACGACACTGTCCTGATTGGCTGCGGAGGGCAGAGGCGGGGCAGTGTGGTGGACAGCGATTGGTCCGTCACGTTTGAGCAGATGTTGGCGTCCGTGCTGACGGAGCCCCCCTTGGTGGACTATTTTGAGAAGAAGGGGGACATTCAGACCAAGATGGCCGCCTGTAAGGCTCAGCGGAACGTTGAGCGGCAGACCAGCTCGTCCAGCGACCACGAGCTGGCCCAGAACTCGGTCTGAGCTTTCATGTGGCCATCAGTACAACAGACACTGCTCAGTGCCGGTTCTAGTCCTGGCCCTTCCTCTTGGCTCAGGAAGTGGAGAGGATCGGGCTGTGTTGGTGTCTGCAGGCCTGTCTTGTTGTCTTGTACTGAACTGTATCATCACAACATTCCTCCTGCCTTGTAAGACCGTGTACACAACACTTGCCTCAGTGTTAAAACAGAGGGAATCTTTTTTTATTGCCATTTTATAGTATTCAATTAGTGAGTCATTTCTTTATTTTCCCCCTCGGTTTCTCTTTCCCTGGACCTCACCTGTCTTTACTGTTGTAAATGTGTCACATGGCATTGGTTTTACGAACCCGTACCTTTCATTTTATTTGTATTATTTGAAATGATAAAGCTATGGTTCTTGTATGTATATATATATATATATCGTTATCAGCGTGGATGATTCATTCATTGTTGCTGTTAACCTCCGGTACTTAGTTTGCTTTACCTTTTTGATTTGATTCACACCAACTGGTCCCTCCCTTCTCCACTCTCAACTTGTTGTTTGCACAAATGATCCTGAGGGAGGAATATACTTCAGGCTTACTATATGGTAAGGTTTAGGGTAACCCTAACCCTATGATCCTGAGGGAGGAATAGACTTCAGGCTTACTATATGTTTAACAGAGGCTGCTGTTGTAAGAAACTCTAGTGGGACTATGCAGACATTCTTCCTCTTTAACCCTTAACGATGGAGGGAGACATGTTCGATTATAAAGCTGTTGGTCCAACTAATCAACTAATCACATGCTAGTGGCCAAACCATAATGTTATTAACATGGTTGCTTCAACTTAACCCAGCTTTGAACTTTACAGGTTAGCTGTACTCAAGCTGATTCAGCACAGTTAAACCACCACTGCATAATGAAAGTCTATTGCTTTATGTTAATATCGCTCTACAAGATTCATCGTTGCCTGCCTACTTCTAATATCAAAGTAACAACATGCTAATTTCACACAAAATCTCCTTAATGTGAAACTGTTATACTGTCAGCTATTTGCCTCCTTTATTGTTTTAAAGGCATTGTTGCAACGTTTATTTGTGCTGTTGATCTCTGTAATTATACACTTTGCTCTAAATACCCATTTTATTTATTCTGATTATTTAACCAGCTTTTAAATGTCTCTTGATCAACTTTATATTATAATGAAATAAATGATGATTTAATCACCCTCCATTTTGGTTGTGTTTGATGTTCGGACAAAGTCAGTTGTCACTCTAGCGTATACAGAAGGTACTTCCGGTAGACATGGGACCTATGACATTGTAAAATATGAATGGGTTTCAGAGAAAGTAATTATTTTCTGGTTCCATTCTTTATATGATTACACATGTTTTTTGTGGATTTAAATGATAATTTTTCATGTCAAGAGTTCGACCATTTATTGTGCAATTGTTCAGTTAAAGCCTGTAGAGAAACACAGGGTTGCCAACTTTGGGACTTCGGCTGGAGTGAGACTCTAAAATATTAGTGTGACCTGCAAATTCTGGCGTGACTGTTGGCAATCCTGAAAACACAATGTCGCATATGTGACAACAATCTCCGACCAACAATCTCCCCATCGGCATAACTGAAACTCTCCATATGCCCCCGACTTATAATTGTTTTTTCCTCTTATGATGCTGTTATCCTCCCTTTGGAAAAAAGTGGTGAAGTGGAGCAGAGAGATCGTCATGTCTGTACCCATAGGCGTAGATTTTTTTACAAAATAGTCCTCGTTTACTTAGTATAAACCCTCATTTATGGAAAAAAAAAGTTAGACAATGGAAACGCTTTTTCAAAATGTACAATTAATTTATTGATTGTACTATTACAAATTAAGACAGGCATCTTAAATAAAGACAGAGAAATTAAAAAAAAAGGGACACAATAGTTACCTATTAGTTACCTGTTAGTTATCTCCTCAGAGCTGGCTGGCTGGCTGTGGAGGGCTGTGTGTGGGGGACTGTGTGTGTGTGTACACTCCTCAGCAGAGGCAGAACATAGAAGTCACAAATTAGGCCTGTTGTATGCCACAGTGGCAGTTTTGGCCTGCTTCACAACCTCTGCAGGAGGTTCGTATCTGAAGCAGGGTTCAAGGCTGCTCATTTTCATGGTCATGATTGACGACAGGGTGCCTTCAAGGGATCTCTATTTCTGGTGTCAGTCTTGTTTAGGCCAATCAATGAAAACACTAATAATAATAGTTAGGGGTAAGGGTTAGGATACGAGGTTTTAGCCAAAGTGGTTAGGGTTACGGTTAGGGTTGTGAGTTAGGGGTTAGGGTTAGGAATAGGGAGGTTTTTAGCCAAAGTGGGTTAAGCTAGGGTTTACCGGTTAGGGTTAGGGGTTAGGGGTTTGGGTTAGGGTTAGGATAGGAGTTTTTAGCAAAAGTGGTTTGGGTTAGGGTTATGGTTAAGGTTTTAGGGTTAGGGTTAGGAGTTTAGGGGTTAGGGTTAGGATAGGAGGTTTTTAGCCACAAAGTTGCACCCCGGTGCAGGCCGTTTTCGGTAATAATCTTTTTGACAGAAAGGTGCTAGAGAAACGGGAGAGACAGCACGCACCCCCCCAAAGGAGAGTGATCGTCCTTTACCAAAACGGCGCCAAGCCCGAGTCCGTGCGATCTTCCCCCCCCGAGATGTGGAGTCGGGCATCACATATGCTGCTGGCTGTAGCAAACGCGCCTAGGATAGGGCGGTTTTAGCCAAAGTGCACCTCCCGTGCAGGCCGTTTTTCGGTGAATATCTCTTTGACAGGAAGGTGCTAGAGAAACGGGGAGGCAGACCCAACCCCCCCCAAAGGGAGGAGGATTGCTCTTGTCCAACGGCGCCAAGCCCGAGTTCCGTGCCGAAGCTTCCCCCCCGACCTCCGAGATGTTAGAGTCGGGCATTCACATATGCTGCTGTCCGTAATCCCGCTTTGCCACAGGCCAAGACACAAAAGTGTGGTTTGTTGAGGTCCCCTTCAGCAGCCACCAGATGGCGGAAGCGGCCCCCCTAACCAGCACATAGCGCATGTGCGCGTTTTATTTATTTTAATCAATCAACACTATACATTCATCATTTGTATAATGGGTAAGTTACCAGCGTCGGTGGTAGGTCCTGACTGTAAGATATGCAGTGTAAAGCTTGTCCAGCCCCTGCAAGTCTTCATTTGTTAATTTGTTTGTTTGTTTTTCCTTGTACGCTGCTTATTGTGGGCAATTACATTTGTTTTATCCTCATGTCTGGCGCTTGCAATTGTCCCATATATCATTACGGAACGTTTCACACGCAGTGCACATTTTATGCGTCCCCTTTTTCCTGCAGTAGCAATGTTAGCTCAACATTTAAGCCCTTAAACGAGCGCCTGGTGTTGTGTTTTTCACTTTTGTTTCTGGCACCCACTCTACATGTCAATGTAATGTTTACATGAAGACTTGAATTTATTTCACATCCTTTTGGGGGATTAATAAAAGTCCATCTATTCAAGGCGTTGTCCTTTGAAAGCACAAAACATTTATTCAAAACATTAAACACTAAACAACAATAAAAGAACAGCAGACAACAACAAATGAGAGAACACAATGAACCAACGCAAATCTTTTCATTTCGTCCAGCCATGACACCAAGCTTCCATGCCCTCACCTCTGGAAGGACATCCGCCTCACACCATAGTACACAAAGCAGCTCCTCGTTGACGGCAATGTTTCTCTGGGCCAAAGAATAGGACAGTGTCTTTGGGTGCCGTCCCGCAAAAGTTCAAACTGGAACCACCACAGGCTTCACATTTGAACGCCTGCCCGAGTGGTTCATGGCGCCCTTCCCAAAGGTGTCCTTTCCAGGGTGGCACTCCGCAGGGGAAGTTCTGGGAATCGATGCACACAGCTTGGGTGCTAGGCGTCCTGGCCCCTGATGAAGAACAGGTAGCACATCGCTCCCTCCTGCATTTCATCCATCCTCTCTTCTTGACACCGCCGAATTCGGAGATGAGCCTTTCCGTGAGTAGTCGCAGATCACTTCACCTTTCGCAGGATCAGGGCATTTGGTGGCAATGACGCCTGCGCAGAAGAGCGAAAGAGAAACACAAACGCATAAAGAGCTGTTATTTTGCTGCCATGGCAAGGTCATCACAGTAAAGTTTGCACTGTGCTTTTCTTCCCTCACCTCTACCCTTGGGTTCTCCGAAATCCTTGACGTCGATCCCCTTCCACCTTTGCTTCCAGCACTTGACTTGAGGGACACCTTTCGCGTCCTCAATGGCCTGCCTTCAAAGGGGAGACCCACGCCTGGAGCTCAACCGGGAGAGAGGGGGACGTTTGATTTTTCCACTCCCGCTTGGCCCACACAACAGCTGCCACTTTGGCCTCGGTTCCGGTCGCTGCGCCTGCCAGCGGAAGCTGGGTAAGAGCAGACGGGGACGCGAGTGAGTGAGGCAGTGAGTGAGGCAGTGAGTGAGGCAGTGAGTGAGGCAGGGTTAGGGTTAGGGGGTTAGGGTTAGGATAGGAGGTTTTAGCCAAAGTGGTTAGGGTTAGGGTTACGGTTAGGGTTAGGGGTTAGGGGTTAGGTTTAGGATAGGAGGTTTTAGCCAAAGTGGTTAGGGTTAGGGTTAGGGGTTAGGGGTAGGGTTAGGGTTGGGGTTGGGGTTAGGGTCAGGGTCAGGGTCAGGGTTAGGGTTTAGGGTTAGGTTAGGGTGATAGGGGTTAGGGTTAGGGTTAAGGGGTTAGGGTTGGGTTAGGGTTTAGGGGTTAGGGGTTAGGGTTAGGGTTAGGGTTAAGAGGCTAGGGTTAGGCGGTTAGGGGTTAGGTTTAGCGGTAAGGTTAAAAGAGCCATCTACCCACTTTTGAAAAAACAGGTTTTTTTGAGCTAGTTCGAGAATTGCAGCGGTGCATGGGAGGGTTAGGGTTAGGGTTTAGGGGTTAGGGTTAGGGTTAGGTGAGGTTAGGGTTTAGGGTTAGGTTAGGGGTAGGGGGTTAGGCGTTAGGGTTAGGGTTAGGGGTTAGGGTTAGGTTTAGGGTTAGGATAGGGGTTTTTTAGCCAAAGTGCACCCCCGTGCGCAGGCCGGTTTTCGGTGATATATCTTTTGACAGGAAGGTGCCTAGAGATACGGGAGGCAAGACGCACCCCCCCCAAACGGGAGGATCGCCTTTCCAACGGCGCCAAGCCCCGAGTCCGTGCGAGCTTCCCCCCCCGAGATGTGTGGAGTCGGGCATCAACATAGGGTTAGGGTTAGGGTTAGGGGTTAGGGTTAGGGTTAGGGGTTAGGGTTAGGGTTAGGGGTTAGGGTTAGCGGGTTAGGGGGGTTAGGGTTAGGGGTATTAGGTTAGGCGTTTAGGCGTTTTAGGGGAGGGTGTAAATGCTTAAATCCAAAATACATTTTTTTTGAAATAGTAGGCTCAGGCACAGGCTGTCAACCAACCTTGGATAATATGAACTAGTATTATGTTTTAATAACATATAGTCTGATGCAAAAAATGAGATGAGGACCTAATAAGATAGAGATAGTGGTGATAAAAAAACAAGTCACTTGTACATTACAAGATGGATACAGGAAGAGGTCATAAGGTCGAGACAGGCAGAGTGAATATAAATCTCAATTGTGGGAGGCATGGAAGAGAGTCAATCAGAGCAGGGTACATTATATATAAGGTTATTAAGACCCAGGGAGACGGTTAAGTTTAGGCAAGGTTCCCTGTAAGGTTATGTTTAGGATGGAAATAAAGATAGGGGGTAAAAGTAATATATAATATAAGATCCGAGAATGCTACTATAATAAATAGCGAGCTGATTCCCCATTGTTTGTTTTATGGAGGATCGAAATCAATAAGGCTATGTTAAGATATCTATAAAGGGCTAAATAGACATAAAAATAATATAATGTTATCAACCCAAGAAAACAATAATACTATTAAACATGTCAATAATAATGTCAACACAACAAAACTCATAAAGTGGCAAAGATCTGATTCCCTAAAAATAAATATATAAATATACACACAAGAATTCAGGAAAAGGAAGGGAAAAAGACCAGATATTGTTTCATGGGTTTGAAATAAATAAATAGATTATAAATATATATGTGCCCAATAAAGATTAATAACAAGCCTAGAGAAGTCATATATTATATATTTAGAAGAAGATTACAAATATCAGGATCGTAGGAGACCGGTGATGGAGAGTCTAATTGAAAAGGGAGGAAAGAAATTAAGACAAAAGAACATAACATAAATAAAAATGTTAACTGGTTTAAATAAGTCATAAACATGCACACTCTAAATGAGAAAAGACATGCAAAGAGATGTTATAAAATAATGCAAAATAGATATAATATAATAATCAATAAACATGCAATAAAGAATAAATAAATAAATACTCTATGTTTATTGAGATTTTAAACAAAGAAATGAATATATATTGATAATTAGATTGGGTCTACATTCCTAAAAGATCCTGTATGAAAAAAATGAGGTAAGTAAAGAGAATTGCAAACAATTTATTATTTAATAACCCTGTATAATAATGTTAAATTTTTCTTTTTTTCTTTACCCTGTGACCGATTAGGTCTTTTCATTTAGACCTTCAGGGGCAATGGAGGACAAGTCAACAATGATTTGTCCCTCACGTCTGATTCTCTGATTTTTAGACCAGAGTGGATTATGTTCCACCCCGGTGTATTTAAAATGCTGAATGCCATGCAACTGGAAGTGTGCATAGAGGGTAGTAGTTTTACCTTTTTTAATATTGTTGACATGTTCCATAATGCGCACCTTTAAAACTCTGCCTGTCTCACCCACATAAACAAGCTTACAATATTGACATTGAATAATGTAAACAACATTTTTGACCTGTGATGTGATGATTTCCCTGATAGGGTGACCTCTACCTGAAGAACCATTGAAAATAAAAGGGGTACGATAGAGCAGCCACGGATCGTCACCTGACCTCTTTTTGTCTAAGGCAGTGTGAACCAGGCTATCCCTCAAGTTAGAATTTTTTCTGTAAGCCATAATAAGCTGTGTTAAATTTTGAAGAGGCTGGGATCCTGGCTGCTGGGCTTGTTGGAAGCTAAGTCTAATATACTTTTTTTGGAGAAAGACCAAGGGGACGAAAAAAATTCAAGTCTGGACAAGCGGTAAGCAAATCGTTGATGAGAATCAGTCTATTTCCGGTAAGTGGCTGGTACATTGTGAAAGCCACGAATGAATTGACTCGCTTTGACCTTTTCTCTTAGGAATCGTCTGGCATAATCTCTGTGTTTGAGAGCTGAAAAAAGAATATATGATATAGGTGCTCTCCTCTCCACGTCGTCGCTGAGTAAAGAAAGCTAATGCGATGGGATGAAATCGAATTTAAAATTGTGATTTAATGAGGCCCGCGCGAAAAGTTGTGTGCTGGATGATAAAACTGCTTTTTGTGCAGAGGAAGCGTCTATTCGTGGCGTCTGCTCCGTTTCTTTGAAAAAGAGAAAACGTTATGGCCAGTTTTCTTTATCAGAAAACTTAATGGGGAATAGGACAAAGAAATACCTGTAGTGTCTCAAAAACTCCGACCCTTTCAAATTGTATAATTGCATTTTAGTTTAAAATTTTAGGATGGTGTTGCATTTAAAGATAGCCAAAAAGATTTCAAAATTCACGTCTCGAGCTACCAGTACCATATGCCCAAATATTCGTCAAGTTATCGGGATAGAGCAGCGGCAAAACCAGGTTGCATTTGGGAAAGCTGACTCCTCCCCACTCGGCCATTATATAATATCGGCATTATGCTGTGGAAGGATTTCTTCCCATGGCACATCCCACAAATCTTGTAAGTTAAGCTTTGTCTGCAAATGGAAATTAGCATTTCCTTAGTCAATGTGATTAAAATTAAAATCTTCTAGAATTTCTAATGCAGACCGGTCTTGTTTTGTTAGTGAATGGGACTCTTCTCGAAAATCCCTAATTTGAACCGCTAGCAAACCACGTTCGGTTTCAATGTGGGTATAAATATAGCGACACTCAAATACATCAAGTAGAAAAAAGTAACCAGACTCGCAGGAAACCCTAAGGTGTGCGTAACTTGTTGACAAAATCATATGTATCTTTGACATACATAATGTATATTGCTAAATGGATTAATAAATAGTAATCAAATATTACTAACACGCGTATTACGATAAGATTCTGAGCCACAGTCGCTAATTGATAGGTCCTCCCACGCAAAGGAACGAGAAAATTATGCCCACCGTCCAAGAATAATTGGGGTGGTTTATGGATTTTATGGAATAAACTAAAAAATAAAGGCGTCCCACGTGGAAATCATCGGTTTAGCATTTGTGTTTCAGACATGAAACATAAGACCTGGAAATTGGCTAAAGTCCCCAATAAATGAGTTTTCCAATTGAATCTAGTTGTGGCTCTAGATAAAGTTAAGTTCTGACCCCTATCTTGCCCCTAAAACAATTTGTCCTCCTTGTCGGCCGGCTTTTAATAATACATTTCAATACTTTTAAAATGAAAGACCTTCATAGCGCAATCGTGTGGTCCCCAGTGTATTTACTCCTTAAATCTGTGCATGTGAGCAACAGCAGAAACTGAGGGAAGGCTCGAAGGAGTGGTGAAATTATTAATTCGCCTTAATCCTGACTGATTAAGTCTTGAATAAAGGGGGAACCTTGGTTAAGCTCAGGGTTCCCAGGTCAAGGCTTCTGAAAAGTAAGGGAATAATCAGAATCATCACGCAAAAGAATCTAAAATTTTCAATTTCCTATGATAATCATATAGGTCACGTTTCGAAGTGCGAGTTTATCCAGTTTAGTAGATGGGGATAAAGATTAAGGCCCCTTTCCAGGATTTCTCCTCTCAGCTAAGGTAATGTTGAAAAGATGTCGCAAAGAACCATAAACATTCGAATTGATGAGTTCACTGTACTCTTACATATGGGTTCAATTATCTCACATGTGTTTTTAACTGGGTCTGCCTCCAGGCGAAGATGCGTAAATCTGCCTGTCATTGGTGTCCAACTTGCACTGGATCTTTGTCCCTACTCTAAAAGGTGATAAACCTCATTTCAGTTTAGAAAATCCTATACTTGCTAGGTGATGTTTATAAGAAGTGTAATCAAATGTTGTTGCTCTTTCTCTTAGTTTGGTTAGAGATATATTAATGACAGGTTACCCTTTGGCAACATGGAACTAAATATAGTCCTCAATTGTTTGTTCGAGTAGTGTTCGGAAGAGTGAAGCCAAGCAGGTTGAGGCCCATCTGATTCATAAAGGATATGACCTCCTTAAACTAGTTTATTTGCGATTTAAGTCCCTTTCAA
>OLKM01001191.1:76697-162619 GCA_900291075.1 Melanogrammus aeglefinus | reverse complement strand
ACCCAGTTTACCACAGACAGCGTGACCCCTCTGCTGGCCTCTCCTACTGCTTGTTCTGACCGATGGAGCGTTGCCTCCTTCCGGAAGCGACGCACCACAGTGCGTGCAGGGACAAGAGGCGCTTACCCAGCCAAACAACCCACTTAGTGGGTTTTTAAATATGTATAATATAATAATTATACTTGAAGTACACAATGGAGCAGAAGGTAGAAAGTTTACTAGGGACTGTGCTATTTTTAGTAGATGTTGGTTTTCCAATGAACGTACAGTGAATCCTTATTTAAGGTACATTCATTAAGAAACAGGTAGTGGTTTTTGGTATTCTCATTCAAAAGGTCTTGAAAGGTTAAGCAGCGGATATTGGGGATTGAACCTGACCTTTTGGCTGGGAACACCTTAGCCCCCAGACTGTGTACTCGATCATCTTGGCCCCTATCCTAGAGTGTTATTCTCTAAGCTAACCTGTTCCGTCATCTCTTTATTTGGGATGTTATTTTGGCGACAGCATTAAAGAACCTTACAAGGAGTTGAGGGAAAGACTTGGCGTCTTGTTATTGCTTGAAATAAAGACTACATTACTTAGCCCTTTATTACCTCTGGTTGTGTTCAGTCTTGTTGAAGTCTGAATGATTGCAGTCTTTTGGGGAGGGGGGTTTATTTGCTTGTGCCAATATCACGTCTGATCTGAACATCGGCCTCTGTTTATATAGTTTTAATTGACCATGGCTCCTTACAGGCATTGATTGACATCCAATGTGAAATTATAATTATGTACTATTGAAGATTTAAAAAAAAAAAATCCATTGCAATTTGCAAGTAATCAAACATTAGCATTCATTAGGACACCTGGTTGAAGAGGAAAACTATACATCAATGTTTTGACACCCCGATGTAGATAAAGTTAGCTATTGGTTCACATTTGCATCCCTAGACATAACCCTAATCTGACGCAGAATACGTACAAAAAGCTAAGAGACCTGTCAATCGACCAATCCTCTTCATCGGGTGCTGAAGCTACAAATGACCTCTGAGTGGTTTGACCTTGATGTCTTGGTTCACGCGTCTCTTTCCAGGAACCTATGCATTGAGAACGCCTGCATCGCAGCCCACGACAAGATGGGCCGCTTCGGCAGCATTGTTGACTATGGAACAAGGTCCTAACCCCACCGACCGGAACCATCATGGACGTCCTGAAGGCCGACGACCGGTTCAGGTATGGAGCAGTCCAGATCAAGAGCTCATTGTCTATGTTTGTTCATTTTTTCGGAGGGTTAGTGCGTGTCCTGGTTTAGGTCAGGGAATAATGACCAGCAGGGTTGGTCATTTATTACTCTGTCATAAAAGCGCAAAGTTTATATTTTTTTGGTATGAAGAATGCCCCCCCCAAGCTGTTATGGCTGTTTTATGGTCTTTCCAGTAATTATTGTAGAGTGAGGTTTTAACGGCATCGCTCCTTGACCCTCGGGTCAGGGCACATGCACAGCTGCCTTGGATTTTCTTTTCATTTCACTTTCCCTGTGTTGTTATCCTCATGAAGTAACGGGATAAGGCACCATGCAGTGATTCATACATCAGGAAAAAAGACTATGGTTGACCCGACAACATTGTGGGCTGGTAGTGCTTTGACTTTGACTTTTAGAAGAACCAGGAGGATTTTTGTAATCACACAACTTATTGTTTGGACGTCTCGAGTCTGTTTAATTGTTGTTGAACTGTTAAAATAAAACATCAATTAGTGTGTCGGTGGTTCACAGCTGTAAGAGAACAGGGAGGGAAGTGTTTATATATAATAACATATAAACACTCTGTTTTGTATTGCCTCTACAAGATAATAACAACATTGCGTTTTGGAGTGTAATTATCTTTGAGAGCTCGACTAGCTGTTAAAATCAGACATAACGATAAATCCCAATACAGGTCCGGCCCTCTCATTTTGGAGTAAAACTGTCACCATGCTTTTGATCCTTTAATAGTCATGAGACAAGACATAATGACACGGGGCTGTGCAGTCTGCCTACACTTAAACACTTCCCTAATAGAGAAAGAAGGACTTACATTATCTTATTTTCCCAGTTAAAAAGCAAATGAGGGCATAAAGTAAAGACAGTTTTAGTCCCAGCCCACTGAAAGTAAAAACACATTGATACATTCTTAACAATTGCATCATTAATACTACTACTACCTTAAAGATATATATATTTTTTACTATTAGGCTATTGCTAATCACTGCCTGTCTCTTGACAGGTTTTTTTTGGTCCCTATTCTGTTCTGAATGTTCTGCCATGTGAATTTCTATGCGACTGAAAAACGTTCTTTTCTTCGGGGATCATCTTTCCATCTATCGTAAGTGAAACCCTCCTCTCTGTATCTCCATCTCCAGTCTGCTGACAGGAGCCCTCCAGACTGCTGGTATGACGGAGCTGATGAACCAGCAGAATCTGTTGACCGTCTTTGCTCCTACCAACGACGCTTTCAACACTATTCCCAGACCTGAGCTCAACAGACTCCTGCGTAAGTCCACCACCGGGCTACGTCACCCATCGGGGTGTCGGGAGAATGTGTCGGGAGAACGCTGGCTCCGAAACTCTAGATATTTTACTGCAACTCTGAGTGAAAAACGAAAAAAGGGAAAAAGGTATATATATGTATATGAACTTATATTTGACCAGACTGTTGATTTCGATGCCACAGACAAACTACTGGCTACTTCCCTGGAACATTGATATCACAGGCAGATGTTTATTGGGTCAAACCGATGTGAAGTGGGGCTGATCCACAACAATGTAAGGAGCTGGGGTCGAACCTTCTGACCAAAATAAGTTAGGGAGCCAAAGTTGTCCAAGTTGTTCCAGGGTTACCGGGTTCCCTCTATCCCGACCGGAGCTGAACTGTGTGGACAGGGTGGGAAACAGTGGATGGGCTTTGTCCAGAAAACCCCAGGGGAGACGCTAGCACTATGGGGTGGTGGGGTTAGAACGGCCTGGGGCTAGGAATGGTTTAAGCATTACTTAATGGAGAAAAGACAGGAAAGGAAAAAGAATAGCTGCACGATATTGTCTTGTGTTGTTTAGACGCGGCAGCCCTTGCACCAATGACTCCGGTCGTGCCAAAGGTTTACAGCAACAGTCCTCCAAGCACGTCACTTTGTATTCCTCAGCCGGGGCAGAACAGCTGGAGAGTGCGAGTGCTGTTGTTGTCGTACCCGGAGGAACGAACGTACGATCTGAGCCTAATAAAGGCATTGAGGAGCAAGAATAGAGTCTGTTTAGAGAGCAGTGTCCCGTGGCTATGGAAATACAGCCTGGAGGAGAGACTCACGGAGCACAGAGTAAATAGGTTGTCCCAAGGTGCTATGAGGGATGTTAGGCTTTTCGCATGACATCATTAACAGCTTTTGTGTATGTGTACGTGTCTGCCTGTCTGTCTGTGTGTCGCCCTACCTTGCTGCCTGTCTGTGTCCACCTGTCTATCTGCCTGTCTGTCTGTCTGTTTGCCTCCCTGTTTTTCCGTCTGTGTCCGGCTGCCTCCCTCCCTGTCTATTTATCTGTCTTCCTGTCTGTCTGTCTGTCTGCTCCAGAAAACAGCCAGGAGCTGAGCCGGGTGCTGAGGTACCATATGGGGGATGGCATGCTGGTGAGCGGGGGCGTGACTACCCACACTCGGATGCAGCCGCTGCTGGGAGAGAGGCTGGAGATGGGAATGGTAGGTCCACCCCCCCACCCCCCACCCCCCATGTAATAATAATAATAATAATAATTGATTGAATTGATGTAGCGCTTTTCTAGACCCTCAAAGACACTTTACAGTGAAGGGGACTTGATCACCACCACCGGTGCAGTGCGTAGCACTGTACAATGCTTTCATATCAAACTTGTTTTCTGCATAACCCCACGGCGTACCGTGAAGCTTAAGTTTTTAACTTGAGGCTTGAGTGTGCACATTAAATATTATCCGTTTGTTTTCACCATAACTACAGTGTTCAGTGAAGCTTGAGTGTGTATCTTGAAGCTTGAGTGTGTACATTAAATCGTACCCGTTTGCTCGAGTGTGTATATTGAATCTTAGCCGTTTGTTTTCAGCGTAACTTCACGGTGTATGTGAACCGAGTGCCAGTGGTGGAGGCGGATCTGATGGCCACCAACGGAGTCGTCCACGCGGTCAACTCCATCATCAAACCCCTCCGTGAGTTCCGACCCATGACATCATAGGATGACATCACTAACCTCACAGAGTATGTCACCGTACCATCACATGACATCACTAACGTCAAGGAGAATGTCACCTCACCATCACATGACATCACTAACATCAAGGCGTATGTCACCTCACCATCACATGACATCACTAACATCACAGAGTATGTCACCTCACCATCACATGACATCACTAACATCACAGAGTACTTCACCTCACCATCACATGACATCACTAACATCACAGAGTACTTCACCTCACCATCACATGACATCACTAACATCACAGAGTATGTCACCTCACCAATCACTTGACATCACTAACATCACAGAGTACTTCACCACACCATCACATGATGACATCACTAGCCTCCAGGAGTATCGAGATGGCTCTCCAGTGGTGACGCTCACGCATTTCGCGTGTTCCCGACAGCGACCGTTCATGTGCGCTGCGTTGGGGTTCTTCACAGCAGGCTTTTTTAATCCGATAAAAATCAGTCAGAACTAAACAGAATCTCAGTTTCAAGTTCCATTGTATGGAAGGCTACACTTGCCCTTATCTAGAGCTGGTTTACCAGTACACAACATTTAAAACTGACGTTTAAAAGTCGATGCCAACAGACGGTTACAACGTCAATCAATAGTAAAGTATGTGATATGATGGTTGGTTCTTTTATATTGAGTCAAACGGTCATGTTCCGCCATGCTCATGCGCGTCACTAATAAACCATACGTCACCAACTGGGCAACTCTGTTATCAGCAGTTGGCCCGAGTTGCCGAACGGAAGAAGAATCATAACAGCGTCATGGGGTGTCGTTCACGCAAACTTTCCGACAAGGCCAAAATGTTTTCCCCATAATTTCCAGCGATGTGAACGCAACACATTACATGTCACATGATGACACAATCCTTTAGTTGTCACACACTAAGAAATGACATCACAATCACACCACAAGTAAATCACATGACCACAAGACATCACAAACGTGTGGACAGCTAGGGTACATTTGGCTTTTAAAAGGCTCTTTCTATTGTGTTGTATAAAGGCTGTACAAAGGCTATGTGTCTTGGACTAGTTATACTGGGAGGATCCCAGTGGCACAACGGTCAAAAGAGAGATCTAATCCCTTCACCATTGTTAAGAGGACATTTATTAACCTTCCTTTTTGTGTCCTTTTCACAACCCAGCCCCTAGGATAGAGCGAGCACAATCGGACGGGCCCGCATCACGAGTCAGACCGGCTTCGTCCAGAGTCAGGAAGGCTCCGGTACGTATAGCATGGCCAGATTACGGCTAGCATCACTGTCGTTTAGGACCCACAGATTACTTTTGGGATTTTCTATCTACGTAATTATGTTTATTGTGTACGTTAAAGCGCTTTGTAAACTTTGTTTTAAGCTCTACGTTTATTAAGTTTAGATTGCTGTACTTTATTCCAAAGCAATATAGAGCTACTGAAATCAAGTTTATCATTGTTATATCATGTTGTAAAAAAAAAAATAGGAAGCATTTTGAGGCTGTGGCATTGGACCTAACTTATTGGGGGTCATCTAAAGACTGTTTAAATTTCCCCTTACAGTCAGTCTCCCGAGGCTTCAAGAATGGTGAGTCTGCATCTGTTTGACATGTCAATGAATTAAAAACATACGAGATTGCGAGGGGCCAGAATTCAGAGCACACACATGTGTAAATATTGAAACAAGAATTATGGAGATAACCCATACATTGCATTCCATCACACATTAATAGTGTATAATAGGGACGACTAAAATGTCTGACTACACCTATCCATACACCTTGGAATTGGAGTTTAGTTTGTACAAAACAACTCTCCTTTCCCTTAGGCCTTTCCCACGCTATCACCATCAGTGACAACATATCTAGAAACTCTCTCGATACCAGAAACTCATAATATATGTTTTTTTTAATAATATTTTGTGCAGTTATTTGCATATAATCACTTTGAATCCTTTAAAATACCTTTCATTAATTTTACTGCACTCTATTTCTGCACCAACGTTTCCTATCTGGGATTAATAAAGTACATTTGATGTTACCTTATAGAGGCCAAACGTTTTCAACTGTTGAACTGTTTCAATTACGTTTAAATGTGGTTTCAGAGGACCTCTTCCAGAAGGTGATGAACAGTCGCTCAAGCAGAACGATGACGCAAAGACAGTAGAATCTGAAACAAGAGAAATAGCGTCCCCTGCCCCCAAGCAGCTGAACTGCACCCCAACCACCACCACCCATCTCGTCCTAACAACCAATATAGGGAAATCAAGTCGTAAATATTCGTGAACTAGGCATCTTCTATAACCCTGCATGTGGTTAACTTATGGAATGAGGGCTTGTTTATAAATTAGAAAATTGCAAAACGACGCTTAATAAATGTTTTCATTTATTGTTAGCCAAATCAGGGAAAATAGCTATGACCAAACAATAGCCATCAAAATAAGTTTTTAATATCTTAAAAGTGTAAATCGAGAAAGACTTTTTTTTATAAAGCATTGTATTTAGCATGTTTGCATGGTTTAAGTTCAGACTATTGAAAAGAGTTAGAAAAATGTAGCTCGTGGTTTTCACGTAATTCTAAGTTTCTTTTATTTGATACAGCTGATGATTTCACTCTAATTATTCCATGCACACGTCCTATTCATCTGTAAAATACTGTCACTGAAATATCTATGTGTGTATGACCTCGCACAGAATATCATTATGCAATTCTGATTAAAAACGGCAATTTTGTAGTTCCAGATTTCAACGTGGATTCATTTGACCCCTACATCAACATCACAAAGGCGATGTTGAATCGTAGGCAAAAACACCCCAAGCCATAAAAATAAATAAAATCATGCCCTTTCTCTGTCCGTCAGCAGTTGTCCCGAGTGCAAAGAGTAATAACCGTGAGGTTCTGGGATAGGCCTGTTGTATGACATGTTAATGGTCTTCATGTGATGTCAACATCACACACGTCCAAGGGAAATAATACTTGGGGTTGCGGACCTCTGAGTGGGTTTCCTGTGGGTGATGCTTAGCTTGGAAGTGCAAAAACGAGGTGTGTGTGTGTGTGTGTGTGTGTGTGTGTGTGTGTGTGTGTGTGTGTGTGTGTGTGGTGTGTGTTGTGTGTGTGGTGTGTGTGTGCGCGCTGTTTTAAGGGTGCATGTTCGACATGTGTGTATGGAATGCTTGTGTCGAGATCTAGTAGGCCTACGTGTGTGGGCGTGACGTAGGCTACATGCAACAATTTTAGAATTATCCCTGTGCTTAATTACTTGCAAATAAAATAAGCTCTTAAATAAAGTAGTTATTGATGACGACTTAGCATTCATCTGCGTTCCCAGGCTTGTAGGTCCCCCTCTTGTTTTACCGCCGGAACAGAAGCAATGCCTCGTCGTCTGTTATTGAACACATGTGGCCGACATGTGGTGACACACTAAACCCTACTATACTTCATCATTCACCGTGCAAGTTTATATTTCTTTCCATGAGTGACTCAACCGGCTCCGATCTCGGCAACAGAGAATGGATCCCGATCTGTCTGGACTCCAGATCTCTCTGTACTCTGAACGAAAGAAAAGAGATACGAAGATTATACATTTCATCTAGCCACTGGGGCACACCAAACACAGGCCAACACAATTTGTTAAGGATTAAAACAGAACAGAAATGTGTGTACTTCCTAAACAGCCAAATCCAAGTTGTATTCTTTAAGTAGGCCTAAGTATAGGCCTCCAGCTGAGGAAAGGCTGAAATATTTTTTAGTTGGGACTGCTGTGTTGGGCGGACAGCCGTGCAGATCACTTAGTCTATTCTGCAGATGTTTGAGTTCCAGGAAACAGAAGCCGTTCCTCAAACCCGTGGTGAATCACGCAACATCTGCCGGCTGAACTGTCCATTAGTGAGTCCGGCTTCAGCATGACCGTGGCCTACTTTAGGGTTAGTGGTTCTCAGAGAACTTAAAACTGTTTGCCTAAGGTTAGGCTTTTTAAAGAGATACTATCACACTTTTTATCCTCCTCATATGAGAGAAAAGCTGGTCACTTTTTGGAGCAGGAAGTAAAGCATGAATTATAGATATGCTTACCAAATTATGTTTGCTAGAAATCAATATATCAACTCATACATCCAGTGTGTGGCGTGGCGCGATTAATTTAGGCCCCCTTTTTCTTTAAGATTTAAAATAAAACAGGCGCTCTCTGCTGCATACAACTTTTTATACCAATCAGATTTGCTTTGTGTATTTTCGTATTATGTAGGCCAATATTCTTTCACTGCAGCGACAATCCTCGTAAGTGAAAATGTGGTTCATCTGAGGACATTTGTCCTCAGATTGACCTCTGGTGTTCCTTCCCGTCCCTTTTTGCTTTTTTTTTATAAGAATTTTAAAAAAAAATTGCTGACATCAACTATTATTTTCAGATGAAAAAATGGACAGCATACACTTTACCAATATAGACACAATAAACACTCTAAATTTGATAAAAACACACGGCGATTATTTAAATTAACCATTCACATTCAACATAATGCATCAATAGGATGTTTGAATGACTATTGGAGCTTTGGAAAAAAATAGGAATTTTCCATATACAAATTCGAACAATGAGCACTGGTCACCTGAACAAGATTAACCTTGAGAAATTCTTGGCCAAATATAAAATTCACAAAAATAGTCACAATCGTTTTTCCCTTAAATCACAGTTTACAGTTCAAACTCCCCTACATGATTATACACTAGCCTACATGATACAGATTACTTCTCAAAGTATTCACGTATATTTGAACTAGTGGTACAGCCACACTACACACGGACATAACACACATAGACATGCAGTACACAGATCAGTACCAAGTCCTACATAACTCTACAGTGGTACCTCTCGGACCTGTCTTTCCATTTCCATGCGGCAGGGGCGCTGCACATACAAGGACGAAACAGACGCACATAGACTGCAGTAGCTACACTAACCAGACATATTGAATGAAACTGTTGGATATTAAATCACAAATGTTTAATCATCTTTTAAATTAAGTTTTTAAAAGTAAATAACACCAAACAGATATACCCTCGATCGGTGTACTTAAGTGAACCACGCTCTGGTTAACCAATTTCATTATGAGCCAATTAGTTTATTGCCGACTCTTCCTGGGTTGACCTGTCTGGTCCTGGGCCACATTTATATGCGCTGTTGCTTCGAAGGCACCTTACTTTTGTTATTTGTGGAATTATCTCTCTGGCAACCAATGTGGACACAAACGTACTGCGTTAAATAGATTATTTGCAGCCCTTTTCGATAAGCTTCCTTGCTATACAGCCTAGTCTTTGATAAAGACTGCTGATGGGGTCAGCCTGACATATTAGGGTAAGATGTATGTGGAACACACTGTGGATCCTAGGAGTAAATAATTATAGTGAACACAATCATTATATTACAATGTCATGCAATAGATTAATTACTTACTACTCTTGAAAAATAAATATATTATTTATCATGTTATGTCAATGTATAATGCTATCTAGGCAAAACAAGATAAATCATAAAGTACTGCATAACAATGAGATGGATTTAGCCACACATTTAATTCACAGTTCAAGAAAATGTGATGAAAACGGAATGTGAAAGTAAGATGATAACTATAGAAGACCATGAAGACGAACAGAACATGCGGTCTAACGTTGCCGGACCACAAGGTGGAGCCAAAGTGTTACAATTGTGTCCTCCCCATTGTGCTGCGTGAAGGTTTCGGGGGCCCATGGCGTCCAATAGGCCAACCAAGAACGGGGCAAAAATCGCTGATATCAATAGGCCTACAGATACCAATCTTTTTATTATTAATAGCGTCATATGTATTTGGTTCGTCATAATGTCTGAGGTGAATGCATCATCAAAAGGCTAATCCCTGAATGATATGCGAAGGGTAAGCAACTATTGCATAAGTGGTAGAATATCTTTCTACCTGCCCTCTGTGAGACCCGGGTTTGATTCCAAATCGAAACACTCGTTACATAGCCCTATACCAAGCAGTATGCTACCCACCGTAAATTTCTTAATTTTAAATCATCGTTTTTAAAAGGAAAAAATCAAAAATAAAGTTTTTATTGTAAATTCAATGTGCCAACATGAACAAACGTTTATAAACAAAGTGCGCATAATTATTTGTGGAGAACAAAAAAATAAAAATAGAACTACTGTCACGCCGTCCATCTCTGCCCCCGAGTGGGACCCAGCCGTCCCTTCGTTCAGCTCGACTGCTGCATCATCACCTCCACACACACACCCGTCGTCCTCAGTTCTCTGCTCCCCAGCCCCTCCGTCAGGCACCACTGGACCCGTTCCGATTCCCACCAGTCTCCAGCCCCCTGGATTCTCAGTAAACACCTGTTCCGAGAGCCTGTCCTTCTTTTGGGTCCACTATCTTGCCCCGTGATCGTTACAACTGGACGTATTCCAGCTACCTCTACAGTATAACTGCTCCCAAACAAGGATCAACTTCCATGTCATTTAAATAGGCGATGATTTAGGGGTATTTGGGCTTTCTTCTGTTCTATTACATTAATACAGTCACATAGGCCTACTGCTCCCTGAAAGGAAGTTCCACGTCCAAGTGAATCGGAGGCGTTGCCAAACACGAAACCACCCTTCTCTCTTTATCATGTTTGATTCTTTTAAAGTTTTTAAAACAGATATGTGGTGATGCCACAGGAGCGAAAAGCATGACCATGCCTCTGGGGCTTGCTTTGATGAGTTGTGTAAATGAGAACAAAACGTTGTGTTTATACAGACAGTTCTACTTAAAATAGAATGTATATTTACAATAAAAATAATGACTCCTTTCATAATGCTTCCGATTATTTTCTTACCTTTTTTTTTTTAACACAGTTGTTGGCATGCTTTTCCTCCGCCATTGTCGTCCGTCGACTGCTCATGTGTCCGAGAGGCAGTGAAGAGAGGGTCTTGGGAATGTCTAGTGCTGGGTTGAGACCAATGGGGGTGTCGGTGAGAACACAGGGTAATCCAGTTGGAGTTCCAAGTCTTTAGGCTATATTGTCCAAAGGTGCGAGCAGGACTGTATGGATGTGTGTAAATAGGTGTGTGTGGCTAAGGTAGGGTGTGTGTGTGTGTGTGTGTGTGTGTGTGTGTGTGTGTGTGTGTGTGTGTGTGTGTGTGTGTGTGTGTGTGTGTGTGTGGCTAAGCTAAGGATCTTCGTGGTTTCTAGGAGGCAAACAAAACGTACAACAATCAACAGAACTCCACAATGCATCGCCACAAAATCAGATAATACATCTTTCAACAAGCTTATAAGGTTACCGAAATTCAGTGACCACAAAACAAACTCGCATGTATATGCACACAGGGCGCTCAAAGGCACAGCTCTCAAGTTGTTCAGTGTCTAGTCACAGGTGCGGGGAGTAATTAACTAATTGACATGGGCTAATTGGGAATATGGGAGGTGAGGAGGGAAGCAGAAAATCTTCCAAACAGGCAGACATAACTTTCTAAATCGAAGTGTATAACTTGTCTCGTTTTTCAAATGTAAATGTACTGACACATGTTGATATTGTTACCGGAGTTGATAATCGATTAAAACCTAACCTACCTCGCTTAGCATTGATATTAAAGTGAGCAACATTTGTATGTTCTGGTGGCATAATAACTATTAGGGGGGCAAACATAGCATGTGTCTGTGTCAAATGTTAACTGCATTTAACCGTCAAATTAATTAAAAATGAGCAAATAAGTGTGGGCGTGTGTGTGGCTTGAAAGTACCAAGACTATTTGAACTACTGTTTTTGGCAGTTCCCAGACTTGCTCAAGCTGTTTTGAACTAGTGTGATTTGTCGTGTTCCTCCGCCATTGGAGCAACTTCAAGTAGTTCCCTGTCAGCTGACTGCTAAAGCGGTCCTATTAAAAGCACATGAGAGGCGGTCAACTTAAGACCATCTCAAACACATATGCCTCTCTGCGAGGTTAAGTGTGCTGAGCCGAATTTCGCCCACCAACACCCAAGCCTCCACCTGCGTTGGTTCTGCTCTGTATGGTATCCAAGTTATACAATTGGTTGAGATATCTGATGCAAATGTTGGTATGCTGTATCTCACATGTCTATATATGTCATGCTTTAAGCAGGGAGCAGCAGAAAAGACTGGAACCGTACTGCCAAACTAAATAGTTCTTACCATGTCATGCAATAAAAGTTTACATCTATGACATGAGTGATGCCTGACAGCATTGACATTCAAAAACGTGCATGTGTGCAGTACATTTATTGTTATAGCCCATAGGTAGGTAAACACTGCAAAAGCCAGTAACTTCCATCTGTGATGTTGCTAGTATTTGATATTTATCTTCATAGAGTAAAGAACAATTATAATAATAATTTGAATATTTAGGCCTACTACCACTGGAGTAAAAATATATTTTTAATTTTATATAAATAATAAACCATTATTTGGAAAAATCTTTGTTACATAATACCCTAACATGTTTAAGCAAATTCAGCGTTTAAATGCTTATTTAGATTCGTTGTAGTAGCTACTGCAAATAAAATACAGACGAGAAAAAGATAGTTAGAACGCCCCCGGATGTTAATGGGCTCTATGCACAACTCCACTACTTCCTGGACTTAGTGCTGCTCCTTTATTTCCTGTCTTACATTACTGGACAAACTGATTAATCCAGGTGTGTCTGAGTAGTCACAATGGTCAGACACACCTGGATTAATCAGTTTATCCAATAATGTAAGACAGGAAATAAAGGAGCAGCACTAAGTTCAGGAAGTAGGGGAGCTGTGCAAAGAGCCCACAGCCCTACTCAGACCTTTCTCGTTGTTTGCGATATGCAAACTTGTGTGTTGGGAGGGGACAGTAGTTGCTCCGCAAAATACGACGTTTCATAGGGACGCGAGAACACAAATACATACACGCAGATTGAGAAGAGTGTAACCTCCACCTTAGGGATCAGAGTGAGGGTAAAAGAGGGGGCTTTCTTATTCTGCTTAAGTTAGGCCTACCTCATGGAAGCAATACACCAGTTCGGTGTATTGTATCTGTAGTCGTTGGGATTTCAGTAAAACCTAATTTAACCTTTTCCTCGTTGTTTTTTTTGGTGTAGTTATTCAAAATGTAAAATTAGTAACTTTTATCATATGAGTTAAAAAAACGGACGACATCCGGCCCATCTGAAGATGTCCTCCAATCAAAACCTCCCGTTTCGAACCACTGTTTCCATTCCTCTGCTGTAGGGGGCGCTGCGTTGCTTTAGGATTGGTACTTCGTTTACATGTGTTACAGTTAATGCTGTCCCCGATGTCTGTACAACGCATGGCAAACATATGAGAGCAAAAGAACTATGGATCTCGTGCCTAAAAATTAAAGTTGGTGCAGTACTATTGCCAGGAGATGTTTTTACTTTTATTAAAACTGATACGATATCGTTGACCGATACTCTGAAAGATGAGAAGATAATCTGCGGTCCCGGACTGCGGCGGAATGGAGACGATGTGGTGGTCTGTAAAAGTGGAGTTCTGCGGCATAAGAACCCCAACCTGTACTGGGTGGACTCCCAACAGAGACGGGTGAACTGCCACTTTGATAATGAAATTATTACATCTAAATATACGATTGGTCTTTAGATGCAAAGCTCATTCGGGTTGTTTACCTACTTAGAGTACTAGCAGCATCGTAAGATATTTTTAAAGTAAATGGTTGCTTTACGAGTTAAAAAGAAAATACATCATGTCACATAAACGTCTGTATTGTATTGTTCCCCTTTTCAGCACAGGTTAGGGTTTGCCCATCAATGAGTCAGGTCTTTTGAGGAGCAGAGAGAGCCCTTAGTCTCTTGGCTCAAGAGGGTGAACATTGGGGTTCAAAGTCACGTTCTTTAGGCTGGGAGCCTTAACTCTTACCAATATCTACATTACCTCGTATGTTCCATGTTAACACCTCCGCCTGTTCACCTCTTTAAAGGAGGTGCAAGACGACCAGACTTTTTCTTTGACATCTGTGTGTTGAGCAGATGGTTACCACACATATAGATTTGCTTATTCTGTTGGTTCTAACTAACGGAACTCGATCTATCTCTCCGACAGTACGTTCCTGTCAAAGAGAGAGTGTGATTGGCATCGTAACGACCAAATCAGGGTGTGTCTTTAAGGTGGACGTGGGGGAGCGAGCAAGCCTCCCTCTCCTACCTGGCGTTCGAGGGGGCGACCAAGAGGAACAGGCCAAATGTGCAGGTTGGTATGATTATTACTAGCTATTAGAATATGGGAAGACCTGATTAAGAACTAATGAGCCAGTGAAAGTGTAAAATGATCATGTGAATCCAAAATGTGGGAAGAGTGTAAAGGCCGTTGTATCGAGATAAACTGTGTGTGTGTGTGTGTGTGTGTGTGTGTGTGTGTGTGTGTGTGTGTGTGTGTGTGTGTGTGTGTGTGTGTTTGTGTGTGTGTGTGTGTGTCCTCCCAAGGTGGGGGACCTGGTCTATGCTCAGTTCCTCATAGCCAACAAGGACATGGAGCCAGAGCTGGTGTGCATCGACCAGCTCGGAAGGGCCAACGGCCCTGGGGGTTGTTTGGGCCGGGGGCCTCCTCTTCAGGGGGTCTCTTGGACTGGTGCGCAGGTACTGGACCCCTGAGACAGCCCCCCCTCTGCGAGGCGCTGCAGTTGCGTACGTTGGACGCTGGGAAAGTGCGGGAGTTTAAGGAATGTGTTTTGGGCTGAGCGTTTAGGAGGGGCGCCCGGTGGGCGTTTGTCCCCGTGGTTACGACCCACGGCAACTTTGTAATACTTTTTAGTACAGACGCAATGTAGGAGCGCTATAAAAAGCAATGTTGGGAAGTAAACGCGCTGCGCAAACACGTTCGGGATATCGGGGAAGACTCACTCTGAGGCGGACAAATAAACCACTGCTGAGACGGTGCTCTGCGATGGACACACAACGTAGCGTTACACCATCGGGGTCTGGGACGCCTCACGGCCTCAGCCCCACCAAACGCGGGGCCTTGAGCGTGGCACTCACCTCCCATTCACTTTTGTATATATCTGCAGTGTGTGCAGAGTCCGACGAAGTAGTTTGGATTTTCCCACACACTCTAATACCCCACTGCCTGCAATGGGTCAAAACTACCATGTGGATGATTGTGTCTACTGTACACGTCTTTTCCCACCGTGACACACAGGGCCGGCACTGACCGTTTTCGGTTCCTCTCGGCGACTCGACATCTTCAATTGCACCCTGGACGGAGGGGGGGGGGGGGGTACCACACACTTACGGTGTAGTTACGTAGTACCCCCCCTAGTCCTGCGTACTACGCTGAGGGTTTCAGTGTGCCCTAACGATTAATCCCGCGCCCCCTCAGTTAGATTTGGCAACATGTTTGGTTTCATTTCACTTGTTTCGTATGTTTATTAATTAATTAAGGGCGCCACCAGAGGGCGCCCCCAACACATTAGCCGCCCTAAGCGGTCGCCTGGGTCGTCGAGGCCGAGCGCCCGTGTTACACCGAATCCTGCGACCCACGGAAAAGTGTGACACCAGGGGGCGCTGTTGCATATTTTCTGCAATTATGCACGTTTGACAGGCATGACAAAAACATACATAAAACATAAGATCTACCCCCAACCAATTAGCTTTTTATTAAAGGTGCTTAATAAATACATTTGATTGATTTGATTCGCATTTTACAGACCCATACAATGGATTGGGTGTTTAGTTCGGTCCTTCACCGTTGCTTCTTTACCCATAAAAAGGATTTTACGAAAAGTAGAAGGTGAAAATGAATTGGAAATGTACTTCCCGAACTAAGAAAAAGGTGGAGGCCACTGTTATGCTCCATTAGGTTTTGTTTTAAGCATACCTGCCTTTAAAGGGCCCCCATTTAAACCCAGGTGGGATGTTGACAAACCATTATCAGCCAGTTCCAAAGTTCTACCCATTTGTTCTCAAGGGGGTTGTCAGATCATGTATGATGGATAGATCCGCCTACAAGTTGGAACAGTCCACTGGCTGTTGGGTTGATCTCTACTCATTCATCAAACAGTTGCACGAACACTCCCATGTGAGATGTCAACTATCGGGTACAATTCCGCCCTTATTTAAATATGTGATACGTGCGTTTTAGGACATGTGTCGTGTAAACCGACCACCACACCCCTGGTGCCTGTTTGCTCACTTTCCTCCACCTGCCGCTCTCTCTCCCCCCATCATTTCTCTCCCCTTCTCTCTCATCCCTCTACCTCCATACATCTCTCCCTCTGTCCACCCTCCGGCCCCAGGCTGCTGACCCCCCAGAATGAGATTTTGAAGGACCTGGAGAAGCTGTACCCGTGTGAGCTGGTGCTGGGGATGAATGGTCGCCTGTGGGTCAGGGCTGCCACGGTCCAGAAGACGCTGATCGTGGCCAACCTTCTGGAGAGCAGCGAGAACATGAGTGCTCAGCAGAGACGCACCCTGTTCAAGAGGGTGGCCGACGGAAACCTCTAGTGGAGCCCCCCCCCCCCCGCTCTGTTGGTCCGGTCTTTTAGTACGGGAAGGAGAGGGAGGGAGAGACCAATTGGGACAGGGAGAAAAGAGGGCAGGTTATGGGGAGGGAGATCAACACAAAGAGGTAGATGGACGGAGAGCGAGGGAAATGGAGAGATACACAGAAAGGGGGGGATACAGGGAAGAGCACAGACTAAAAGGGGGATATGAGGAGAGAAAAACCACGGCAGGTGCAGAGTGCATGAAATGGTGACCTGTCCTAGCCAGGCAGTTGTTTTAATTTGTTTTAATGATTAGAACAATGATTTGTGACATAATTATGCTGTACATATTGCTTTATTTTCTACTTTTGAATAAATTACACTATTAATTCTGCACCATTATTTCTAGAAAAGATTTAGAAGGTTTGGGTGAATGGAGCATCTTCTATTTCAGAGCCAAATTTGTCAAATTTACAATAATATGTTGTATATAAGACTTACTTTACTGCTTTATGAAATAAAATATACATAGGCCTGTATATAGAACCGTCTATATTATATAAATGTATGCTGCTTAAGAAAAGGAAAATTTGCACTGGTTCTATAAAGACATAATTTTACCTTGAATAGATCAATAGATCACAATCGCATTCAAGGTAAAATGAGGTCTTTATAGAACCATCACTATGACTCAACCTGGTAAATTAAGTCCAAAAAGTTGCATAGTTCCCCCTTAAGGCTGGCAGTGCTCTGCAGCAGAAAATCTAAACAACTGGCAACGTTCTGCCCCATATCAGCAGTGACGTGCAGGAGATGGTTTTTGTACCCTTGAATTGGTTTTGGTTCGAGCTTCCCTTGAACCTATTGCCAACAACCAAAGATAAAACAATTCTCATCTAGGATACAACATCTCCCCGTCAACTATAAAAAAGGATGAGTTTATTGTAACACATACACCCTTTCAAAATGTATAATCTCGTCTACTCTTTATGAACATCTACCTCGACGAGATGTTACGACAGTGTTTTAAAATATCTCCTCCGAAGCTTTAGGGGGAGCTCAATATGCATAAGTAGCCAAAGTTGAATAAGTCCCCTTCAACCCACTGAAACAAGACTGGACATTCCCCAAGCTGCCAAAAATCAACACCACTTCTCCAGAATGGGCAGGCATTTCCCTTCTGTCTCTGTTTAAAAACACATCTAACACACAAACACACACACACACACAGGGAGCGTAGTTGTGGTTGTCACACTTTTTACTGAATATTAGTTTCCGCAAAAAGCACGGCTGCAAAAATTCCCTTTCAGGACACAAAGGTGTCAGGTACGAACCCAGAGGCCTGTTCCTGTCCGCTAGAAGAATGTGGGCTGTTGGCTGCACCTTGTGCAAATGTGACAACCACGATGGAATAAAAATCACAAAATATTCTGTAAAAAGTTTAAGTTGAACTTCAAATGAACAGGCAACATGTTTTCATTCATTTTCATTAATTTACATAAATATTTACAAAATTATTAGTTAATTTACATTAATATTACAATTTGACTGTTTTGATTAAAGCACCAGGGCGAAATAATGAAATGCTAAAAAAACTAACATAAGATGAATGAACAAAAAAGTGTGTGTGTGTGTGTGTGTGTAAATAAATGTGTGTGTGTGCATGAACGTGCATAATAGATAAAATAACACTGAAGATAGCAGAACAATGAAGAATAAAGGTGTGTTTGACTGTTAGCATGAACACTTGAACCTATATATGACGACAATTCAATTGATACACTGTCCGGATCAGAATCACAGTTATGACAAACCTAAACTGGCAGACCAGGTGTACACGACTTGTGGGCCTACCCCTGCACGTCATGCACTGTAGCCATGTTTCTTTGTGCAGACTATTTGAAAACGGCTGGACACAAACCAGCCAAAAATAATCCTCTTCGTCAGAGGAGAAATCATTTCTGGGCTGCATCCTTCTCTTTTAGATGATTTCTTCTTATCGGCCACAGAAAACAAGGACTTCCTCATTTGTGGCTCTCTTTGCTGCCTCTATTCTCTCCTTAACTGAGTGTCGCTCAGGATGCAACTTTTCAAAGCCCTGCTTTTTCTGATGGTCTTTCCTGCTGGGGCCATTGAGAATGGCCTCAGCTGTTCTGGAGACACACCAGTGCTACTTGTTCTTGGCACCACAGGGTCTAACTCGGTTGTAATCCATGTTCGCCGTCATTACATCTACCTCATAAGCAGCCACTGGGGGACTGACTCGGGTCAGTCAAAGAGGCAGGAAGGGGGTCAAGAGGTCAGTCACTGAGGCAGGAGCAAATGCTGTGGATGGGAATGTATCCCTGTTGAAAGGATAGATCCCACTTGCTCTGAAACCTGACTGGATATTGATTATGATATTGATGCTGCTTGAGGGCAGGCCACAGCCCCCAGGAGCAGAGGGCATGGCCTTTCCTGGCTGCACCTGGTAAGGTTGATGAAATTCCTTAGAAAGTGGACGAAGTGGTCTTCCTTCATTCAGCAAGATGGATATGCCCCTGCTGCTTCCTGGGGGTCAAAGAATTGTCATGGTAGTGGACTCTGGGGAAGATGAAATATGAAGGTATGTGCCCGTCGCACAGGTAAGGGTCCCCTCTTGTTTGTTGCCTCTCCTGGCTGCCACTCTATTAGGCCTGTGTACTGTTGTTGTGCCAGGTTCATCCATGTTCCATATTGACTGGGGCTGAAATTTGTGTTGTCTCATCACTTACTCCAGACTATTGAGGAACATGCCAACATTGTGCCTGTTAGGGGTACAATGTTGGCATGTTCCTAGCTGGCGAAGCTGGGGGCCTCTGGTGTTCTGATCGAGAGAAACTGGTGTCTCTTTAGAAACGCAGAAAACCAGTCTGCGCCAGTCATCTCTTTCTCAGCCTGATTTTGCCGAAAAGGCACATTTTTGGCGACTGCATAGATATATGCTATTTTCCGCACTTCGGCAGGAGAGAGGCCAAAATAAATGTCTGCTTTTGAGGTAACCTACTGGCAGGGACGGGCCAGTGTGTGTTCATTTATACCAAACTTCTCTGCAGTGCTCCTGATGGATTCGTTCTCCATTCTGACCTCCCTGACTGCCCTGAGTATCACATCTGGCGCTGTCTGTCCATCACTTATCTTCCTGACATCATTTCTTCCCATTCTCTTATCTAAAAGGAACAAAAGGACAAGCTATATCATCGCATTCATGCATGTGCCGAGAACGTGCTCAAGAAATGTGAAAACCGACCCCAAATTACACTGCTAACGTCGTTGCCAAGGTGACCGGACGGTCCCACCGCCAATAAGAACGGAGAATCAGAGCCCCGCTCTGATTGGTCGAAGTGTACATGAGCGGTGGCAATTTTTGGGGGCGGCACACAGAGGCAGGGGGGAGCAAAGTGATGAGCAGATATTCTCAGAGCACTTCACCTACATATAGCTGACTGGCTATTATGACATTTTTTCCAAATATTAAAGTAAAATAATTACCCACCCTAGCTTTAATAGTTCCATGCACACATGCACACTCATACATACAGGGAGAGACACACACAAACACACACGCACACACACACAAACATACAAGATGCCGTTTGTGTGTTTTATTTGTTCCAAAATTGGGCATTACCCCTGAGAGCAATAACTATTTTTTCAATTGACACTGTGACGTCATGTAATGAGATATGCTCACCAGATGTTTACACACATTAAGGGAGGTGTCCTTTATGTGAATGGCAGGACTCAAGTTACTGAATCCCGACTTCGGAAAGTTCTCGTTAACGAGAAGGAAATAAAGGAAATAAAGGAAACAAGGAAATAAAGGCGTTCAAACTTGAAACTGATCCTACTTAATTCTGTTTAGTTCTGACAGTTTTTTATCAGATAAAAAAAACTTTCTGTGAAGAACTTCTATTCCGAACGCAGTGCACATGAACGGTCACTGTGGGGAACACGCTTAAGCGTTCGCATCATCAATGATGAGGCGTCTCGTCATCACCAGGACCATGAACGTGAACTGTGACGTCATTATTGGAGATATTGACCCAAAAGGTATCATTTCCTAAGGGGTAATCTCTACGTCCCGAGTAGATTCCAGTCCCTGACCCGTTTTCAAGTGTAATTGTTATTGATTGAATATTGAAAGATTTGGATTTCCGCACAAGTCAGTCATTTTTTTATGTTAGGTAAGATCTTTGCTAAATTTAAGATCAAACAAGTCCATAGATCATGTATTTTTTATTTTATTTTTGGCTGATTTAGAGAAAATCGTGGAAAAAATCTGAAAAATAATTGACTACAGAAAAGATAACCATCCCATTATAATGTTATCCAGTTATGTTTCATTGAGACTTAATAAACACACTCATGAACAGTGTTGCATACTTTTTATTTCCACTGTTTCCCACTGGCAACGGCATGAATAATCGTGTATAAAGGGAGCGCTCTTTGCTCAACCACTGCGTGTGACTTCAACCATTTTTTTATTTTTACAATTTCCAACTTTACAAGGGCATGAGTCATTTTAAAAGGTTGGTCATAAGGCCTTGGCCTTGAACACTTTAACAAATAAAAAAAATCACACTTATCTGAATTACAGGATGATGGCATTTCCCCTCGTTTTAAAATATTTTATGTTACAAAAAAATATGAATTATTTTGCACGCTTTCTATTTCCATCAATTGCAATTTTATACAATAATGAAATTAGTAAACGTTAATAGGTCTACTTAGCTACATCGATAGTTTTGTGTGATTTCAAATGCTTGAATGTTTTTGTGTGTGGGTGATATGATTCATAATAATAATATCATCAAACTAATGATTTCTTTTTGCGCCATTATTTTTTCTCATTTTAATGCTGGAAAAAGTGGATCGGCTTGCTTTTTGTAAATGTTTTTTATTTATTTGTAGGGCCTACATATATCGTCTTGTTTGAAACCAGATGATGTTAATGCAGACACAACGCTGTTCTTCTCGGATGTGGATGTGGATGTGTACAAAAAGGTGTGATTATGTTTGCTCTGGTTGTAACACAGGATGTCGTATAATGAACTCAATGGTGAAGTTATAGCCCCATTATTCAGAGCATGCATAAGGAGGAGTTCATTGTACCAATAATTACCATCCCACTATGACTATGACCCGGTAGGTATGACCCTTATCTTCCAGTGGGTCGTTCATCGATCAACAATCAGACTCAAAAAAATTTGTTCATTTGATTGAACGAGAGAGATATCTTCTCATTATATATATTTCCATATATATGAATAAATTAATATTCAATAAATATACATCTATATTTTTTCGGTATGTAAGACATTGTGGTGCTCCATATTGCAGAAAAGCAATACCCATATATTTCAGTGTACCTAAAAGGTGTGAGCAGGTTGCTGTGTTTGCTGTGTTGTCTTGTGTCGTATGAGGAAACCCATGATGACGTTACAGCTCTGTTTTTCCGAGCAATCATGAGGAGGAGTTTCTTGGAACATGCTTCTTATCTCAGATGGACAAAACATTCTCTTCAGCTAAAGAGACACCTGTCCTTCTGGGATTCAATCCAAAAACCTCAGTACATTTATGTTGATCTCCTATTATACTGCTTTTCTGGTCTTAATTTCTTATTAATGATTCCTATAGGGGAACCTGGCACGAATCACAGCACAAAAAACGATGTAGATCTTGGGGAAACTCTTCCTTTCAACTGGGCGCTTTCAGCGTCCTCTGTCATCACTCGGCCTCGTCCTTCTGCGACCCCTCGCCCCCCTCCTGCCAACCCCACTCCGTTGTGATTGGTTACCTTCCGCAAGAGGGCGTTGCATTATTATATTCCCATATATGGAAAATCCGGATTGTTCTAGGTAGATAAATCCCGGATATTTGAACAAGTGAACGGCGACCGGCGTCCTAATGTTTGGGTTAGTGTAGCCACCCCGGACGGGAATGCGTCTAAATGCATGTACGTCATCATTTGACGCTGTGGTAAAACCAACATGACTATAAATCATTATAACAACTTTTATAGGTCATACAAGTCGGAAAAGCACAATAGGTGCTCTTATCCAAAGCTAACTAGAAAGCGAGGCAGTGACAATTTACAACAGGGTCATTCATTAACACCAGTTACAATGACGTTAGGGTTAACCCTGGTATACCAATTCAATAGCTAACATTACTACCATTGCTTAGTTAACATAAATAACATTATGAAAAATGTAAACCATTAGTAAAGGATTACTAGAAACATTAGTTAAATGTTAATTCGTTTATGCTTATTACTGCATTAACTAATGTTAATGGATAATTAATGTAGGCCTACACTTATTGTAAAGTGTTACCAGCGATGCTGAGAACAATCCAAGCATATAGGCCTACTAGGCCTACATATACCACAACAGTCCCATATTGTGCCTGACCTAGTTTCTAGGAAACAACTTGGCAGTGGAGCGCAGACAGTAACCTCACGCGCCAAGGTTTGGAATCAAATGATTTGTTTCCGCATTACGGGCGAGAGCCGAGAAGAGACAAAAGGCTCAAAACCTCCTGAAACAGCAGCTTTCAGTCCCGCTGAGGGGTTCTTGAGCAAACCTGATGAACACATGAATGATCAGACTAATGTGGAAAAAGTGAGTCACGCAGCTGCAGCTTTGGCTCAGTGCGGACCACTGCCCAGCTGGCCATATTCTTTGCTTTGGAGGACAGTGTTGATGTCCTCATTTGTTGAGGACGAAATGCAGTTTGAGGCGATGTAATGTGGGGGTCGGTATGAGGTCCGAGTTTCATTACGGCATGAAAAAGGCTACAACAGAGTCAACCATACAGAAATATTCAGCATAAAACGCAGTATGTCGTTCGTAATCATCACGTCCATATTGCATATCCATTCGCACAATGCCATTATCACATCTACGGTATAAAGCACTGGTGCATTTCAGCAGAGCGATGATATTACTGCCCTCAAATATCACTGAATATAATTATTGTTATTATATCATTAATATTATGATTATTGCCTGAGTTGACCAGTAGGACCAATAGCAATGATTTATGGAAATGGGAAGGCAAGGATAAGGAAGAGGTATGATAAAGTAATAGAGGGAGAGAGGAAAGGTGAACGCAGAGGAAAGGCGGCGCAAGAGAGAGAAGAGAGAGATGGAAACAGAGCATCGGTAGGATAATGAGGGGAGGAGAGCTACTTTCCTGGAAATGATTCGGGTCTCTGGCCTGTAAGAGTGTGTGTGTGTGTGTGTGTGTGTGTGTGTGTGTGTGTGTGTGTGTGTGTGTGTGTGTGTGTGTGTGTGTGTGTGTGTGTGTGTGTGTGTGTGTGTGTGTGTGTGTGTGTGTGTGTGTGTGTGTGTGTTCATTAGAGAGATAAGATTGGTTTTGTGTAAAGAGTCAGTTGGGGAGATAAGAGATGCAATATAATTAGCCTATGAGTCACTTGGGTCAGTGTGCCCTTGAGCACGTCAACTACCATCATACCCTTTTGGATCTGACTATTTGTACAGTTGACAAGATAGGTTTGATAAACTCAATGCGTCGAGAGCTGAGTGAAAGAGAGAGCTGCATACTTGGCCACTCACGATAAACAAATACCACCAACCCCTTCGTATAATCCCAAAAAGAGAAAAGCTGTTCGTACAACGTGGCTAATTCCTACTGCTGCCAAACAGGCATGGTAGGGTTTGTTAGTTGTAAGCACAGAATAGCTAATGGGTTTTCCATTCTGCGTTCGGCCAATACTAGTATAATGTGTTTATGTTCTCCCAGGGACGTGGACAGGGAAAAGTTACACAACTGTTACCCCAGTGACCCAAAAGGAAACCCAGACAAGAATTATGGAATGTAACAGGTTCTGGTGCAACATAAGTGGAGCCTAAAAGTGGAATATTTCCATTAGATATTTGCAGGACAGCTGTTGGCATAGGTGCAGTTGCCTGGTTTTCCTTTAAGACCTTTGCTTGTAGTTTATGGCTGCACTATTGGCAATAATGCAGCCTTAAACTAAAGGAAACAATCGGAAAAGGAAACAGTGAACTTTTTCCTATGATATCCCCTGACATAGACCAATCATATTATGCCGTCCGTCCCTACATAGTACAAGCCGCTAACCTATCGACTCAAATGCATTGTCCTCGTTGTGAATGTTTTTGTAAGTGTCACTCTGTTTTTCGACCAGCTCTCCAGCGTTGTGCCATGAACGCACAACCACTGGAGTCGCGCTCCCTCCTGCCAGCTCCTCCTCCTTGTTTGTTAGTTTTCTTCTTTCCTCCTGACCGAAGGCTCTTCCCCCGTCGTGTTGTGTACCAGACGACGTGCATACCAAAGCTCAAACAGATGTGTGGAGGAAGGTTGCCCACATCTGCAGATGATTCTCTGGCCTCGTAGGTCCTCTGCAGATGTATTATGCAAGGCAACGGTTCAGGATGTGAAACAGTTATCGTGTGGATTTGCATATATATTATATTTAACAAGGTCATCATTTTCAACTTCTCTCCCTCTGACTAGAATCTATTAAAATCAATGAAAATGTAAAAACTATTTAAATCAACTATTTGATTTGCAATTGAAATTAGATTTCGCCACCCCATCTCAACCTGCCATTTATAGGGTTTGAACACGTAAATCATGTAGACATGAGAAAGACCATATGTTGGATAAACTATAGCAAAGAACGATGTGGGTGCTTACATCCACGGTCCAAATCTCAACCCTTAAGCCTTCCGAACATGGAGCAGACCAAACTTTATGCTTTTGTTCCTCATTAATGTATACACCACAGGCAGCACGGTGACCATTCAAAGGGAAATACGTATTAGGAAAGAAGTCAATTTGACGTGCTTGGGAAATACACTACCTGGGGACCTATTAAGCAACGACAAGGAAGTGAAATCAATATGAGCCTAACGCTGTCCTATGTACTCCGAACTAGATACAATTGGATACATTTCCTGCAGGGTTGAAAGCTTACTGGAGCGAAACCACACGTAGATATGGTATAAATATTTCCATTAACAGAAGGGGCACTTCAACCCTGTGTGGTGTCCTCTTCAGACTCAGGCTTTAATTCAAACCAATGCTGGCATCCATTAGACTTTCATTTTGTTGAGGAAAATTGTGTGCATTTTATTATCTATTTGACCTTTACTTAAGGTCAAACTAAATAGGTTGCGTGGTTAATGTTTATTAATTGTAATTCATGGAAGGCTGTAGTATGAAAGTAAAATCAGTTGTATTATTTACAGTTAGTTTAATATACATCTATTGATGCACTTAGACACATCATCAGTGATGGAACCTGGGGTCATTGGGTGTTTCGGGTCTCGCAACATCATACACCCTCAACCAGGCGACCCAGCCGGGATTGATCAAGTCCCAACTTGTGTCTAAGTAGCATGTACCCACGGATCGCCCCTCTTGATCCACCGCCATCTAGAGGCCTTCTCAGCTGCCTCTGTGGTGGTCATGATGGCCTTTCTCTGACGTGCACCTGTGACTCCAAGCATGCTGTATGCTTTGCAGAGAGATCGGCGCTGCAAAGCCTCTACAGCCCACCTCTATTGGCACACACCGGGCACGCCACCCCCGTCTGCGGCACTCCTCCACTAAGTTGGCATACTTGGCACGCTTCCTCTCATTGGCCTCTTCCATGCGCTCCTCCCAGGGAACTGTCAGCTCCTAGTAGGACCACCTGTTTGGTTGAATCTGAGAACAGAACTATGTCTGGTCTCAGGGTGGTTTCCACGATGTGCTCTGGGAATCTGAGCTGCTTCCCCAGGTCGGCCTTCATCTGCCAGTCCGGTGCGGTTCCAAGGAGTCCCGCTGCCCCCTTGGCTTGGGCTTAGGGCTTCTCCCCCTGCTCGAATGAAAGCAATCGCCTGCCTTGCTGGTCGGAGAGGCTTGTTCTGGGTGATGCTGGTGAAGATGGTTTCTGCTATCGCCTTCAGGCACCTGGTCGTGGCGCCAACGTGTAGCGGTCCTTCTCCCAGGGCTTTTGAAGCAACAGCTGAGGATGTGCTCTAGCGTTCTCCCCTTCCTGAGGCACAAAGGACATGATGGTTGCGTCAACCTTGCCCCAGCAGAAGAGGTTGGATGGGCTGGATAAGGCGTCATAGACGGACGCAATCAGGAACTTGATCCGGTAAGGCTCAGCTTGCCAAAGCTCAGACCAGGAGATCTTGCAGTCCACTGCCTGTTCCCATCTCGTCCATGCGCCTTGCTGTCGCATCCCCACCATCTGGCTAGCACGCAGTTCCTCCACGCCAGTTCTCACTTCCTCTTGGACCAATCGGCGTCTGTCTTTGCCCAGGGCTTTGTCGTAGCGTGTGGTTGCAACGCTACCAAGCCCTGCTCGTCCAGATGCCACTGGGCATATTATTTACAGTTAAAATAATATATTACTAAATACATTTTATTTGTATTACGTTTGTTTGATATTGATTTCAGACATTTTCTATTGTATGTCGTGAATGTGAATGAATGTACGGGCGGGCGTACAAATGGATAGCACCAAAAAGGGAAGGGAGTCTAGTCTAGACTAGAGCTTGCTGCTTGCTTGTTTTTGAAGCAAGCGCTATCCATTTATGGTATACCAGTACGTACGACCTGCTCTAGAGAGAACGTGACGTAATATCCTGTCTGGCAGCACTTATACCGTTCCCATTTCTCATTGGCTATTCATTGTTATTGTTAGCTATATTAGCCACTTTAGCAAAAGAGCTCGAAAACAAACAACACAACTTTACAATGTATTGCACGCACAGCAAGACTGTGCAATGCCTACATTGGTGATCGGAATGAAATCAAGTGTTTGAGAAAATTTAAAATTTATATTAAAAGGACCAACGTGGTACAAATACAAAGAAAATAAATGTCTTTACGGGTGCAGGTATTTTGCTGTCGAGTCGTACCGTCGGCCTCAATGAACTCGCGCTACTTTCAGAACAGCGAGAGGGACCGACCAACAGGGGGCGTTCCTCCGAGAAATGACTCAAGAAAGATGGGAGATTTACAATTTACGACTAGTACCTACCGGCGTACCATACAAATGGATTACACAAACAACACAACTTTACATTGTATTGCACACACAGCAAGACCGTGCAATGCATACATTGGTCACCGAAATAAAGTAACATTGTAATCAAGTGTTTAAGAGTATTTAAAAGCTACATTTAAATGAACATAAAATATAGCATGCCATGCAGCAATGTGGGTGTCAAGCATAATGGGACTCGATAAGCTAATTCTGCCGGACGGACGTAATCGGCTGGGTGGCCACTTGACGACTGTCTCGGTAATAACGACGGCTGGTGGAATGACCTCCAGCGTTATGCGGGTATGCGTCAATGTTTACCAAATGGAGAAATGACCCTACCTAGAGGAAAGGCCGCATCTGCCCGTCAGAACAAATAACACAAATACATAGGGGTATTCGGAACAATATCCCTAACAGAGACACAATGTTAACCAGCATCTGTTCTTGAGGTGGTTGTTGCCATGGGAAATATTTTATTAGCTAGCCTACATGGGGCGGTCTGACAGTATCACCAAACTCTGAAAATAAGTTTGAAATATTCTCATGTGACGAGAGAGGAGTTAAAACATGTCTTTGTTAATTAGGTATAATAATAAGAAACAGTACGAAAACAATAGGTTGTCTCGCAACTTCGTTGCTTGACACCCAATAAATCTCTTCACGGGCAGCTTCACTGAACTTGGTACACTCTCAGAACTACGAGTGGGAATGTCTACACCACGGTCAAAAGGGGGCGTTCCTCCGTGAAATGCCGCAAGAAAGCGGGGAGATTTACACCTTACGACTCGTACGTACCATACAAATGGATAGCAGTTCCTCATAAAGAAAACGTTGGTTTTCATGTCCGACGCTATTACTTCAAGGTAGTTTGTACTACAACCTGGCGAAGGCACCTGTACAAGTAGGTACATGGTTACAAAAATAATTATATAGAGCATGTCGAAACAGACAGGGAACATTGAAGGAAAATGCAACACGATAAAAACAGATAGGCCTACATACATACAATTTCAGTTTAGGTAGGGCAATTATCAGAGCTTTCCAATACTGATAATTATCAAATATATATATTTTTTAAAGTGTGCCGGAATAAGGGGGTGGAAACTTCAAATTAGATGAAGTAACTATCTTAAAACGTCCCATGGCATGAAAATTTCACTTCATGAGGTTTTCTAACATTAATATGTGTTCCCCCAGTATGCCTTATAGTTCCCTAATGGCTAGAAATTACGCATCCTGCTCCGCTCCGATGTGCCGATTTGGAATTTGGCCCCATATGTCTTCATAAGGGGCCTCTTCCCTTTTCACTCCTTTGCCCGCCCAGAGAATTTGGCCCGCCCATGAGACAATGAGCTACGACCACGGTGTGAGCGCCCCGTGTGTGTGTGTGCGTGTGTGTGTGTGTGTGTGTGTGTGTGTGTGTGTGTGTGTGTGTGTGTGTGTGTGTGTGTGTGTGTGTGTGTGTGTGTGTGTGTGTGTGTGTGTGTGTGTGTGTGTGTGTGTGTGTGAATATACACACGCTGTAAAGCAAGTGTTGTACACTTCTTTGTTATTTGGATAACCGTTCTGCTGTTGGTGTTATGGCGCATAACATGCAACATAAGTTAAGGTTTGCGTAAAGTTCCCATTTGTTGAGGGCAACAATCCCTTTCTCCACCATATCGACGTTCAATCTGGACTTCAGGGAGTGAAAGTTCCTTTCCCCCCCAATTCCTTCTCAACCATGACCGAGATAACCCCCACTACGAGTCTCGTTGTGGAAGTACCGGGAGTCCGCAAACGGCAACAATCCCTTTCTCCTCCATGTCGCTGCTCAGTCTGTACTTCAGATTGACGTGGGAGTGGAAGAACTAGAGACGTCGGAGAACCCGACTGTCTTGAACGTCTTCAAATACTGTATTAGGGGCCCACTAATACTGTATATAGAAGCATCCATAAAGTAGCATGCCATCGGCCCTTTAAAAATCTTGTTTGCGTACATTATTTGCTCCTGTATAATGAAGCCATCTACCACATCACGGGTTTTAGGGCTTGCAGAGAGTTGATTATTGAAAGGTTTACACAACCAAGAGCAGGAAACGATTGTGAAATATACGTCTATAAAACGTTATCAGTCAGTGATTCATTATCGTGTGGCGCCGATGAGGTGGACATAAGACCCATGGATCCAAAACAATCTCTTAGCTGTGAGGTGGATACACAGAGGTAGGCTACTGTGTTCTAAAGTATTTATATACGCAATAAAGGAATTTGATCTAGGCGCCAATCACAAGGGTGACCTGGCTTACCGATAAACATCACACACCGCACTTACTCAACACAAGGTTTAATGTTAGCTTGGCAACGCATGGCTACAATAGGCCAAAGTGTATCCTAGCGTATTAGTTTCCACTTTCATTCTGCATGAACAAATACAGAATAGAGCCATTCAGAAAGAGACACAACGCATAGATGTGATAAACTACAATAATCGTACACTTTATAACACAATCCAACTTTGGCAAAAAAGAAAATTTAAAATCACAGGAGATGGACATGCATAAAGATTCAGATAATTCCATACAAATCAGAACAGAAAATAACAAAATGCCTGATTAATTCATCGGGACGTGGCGGTGATTTATCTGACCATAAGCCAGCCAACTAAGGCTGTTGTCCAGATTGAGATCTAATCAATGCCACAGAGGTCAACTCTGAACATGACAACCACCTGTTTCTCGCATACATCCACACACACCTGATAGTCATCGGGAAAGCTCCCTGCAGTTTATTGGAGCACCGTCATCAAGACAACCCACACGCACACCGTTTGGTCTACCAGCTTCTGAAGTCCCAGTCCCTGGGAACAAGCACTACATGTTGCCAGGTAAGGAGTAATGGCAGCGGGCAGCCAGAGCCCTGTGCTCCAGCAGGGGCGAAATTAATGGATGGGCAATAATTTACTGTTGGCCGTGGAATCAGTCAAAGGATGTCGTCCTCGGAGTGATCCCACAAAGGTTTCATCGCAGAGGAATGACAGATAGTCACTTTTACTCAAGCTTCCACGCCACGATACGCACTCATCTAAACTCCAGCAGACACTCTATTGCAAGATCTCTCAGCACTTCGATTAGGTCTTCAAAAGGCATTATTAAAAGGCTCAGGTGAGTGTGTTCTCTCCAGGGATGACCAAATCAAACCCAGAGAGAACCTTCCCCAAACAGCATATGGAGGAGTAACAGGACCCACAGTAACAAGAAGGCACATTTGGTCATTTCAAATGAACCAACCTGGATGCACACTCGCACGAATGCATACACACGTTATTCTTCCAATCTAAACATTTAAACACCCACGGTATTTGTCTAATTAACAATAACCCCCTTAAGTAATCCCAAACCTCTTATCAGGTTAAAAGACACCTGATATGAATGAATGAACTCCTGACTGGGTGGATTCAAGCTGTAAGTGAGCACTGTGACCGCCCTGCCAGCAGAGTACATCCAGCGGGGCTGAGGAGCCCAGGGCCGGCCGGTAGAGGGCTCCGATTGGATAAAGCCAGGACCACAGAGGAGGGGAAGCTCCAGCCCCTCCCCCAAGAAACCCACAAGTTCATTTTCAAAATATATCTTCGAGCTTTTGTCACACACACAACCCTCCTAAAAACAGAATAAGATAATATATTAAACCTCAAAACATTTATTGGGCTGAGAACCACGCACGCACACACACACACACACACACACACACACACACACACACACACACACACACACACACACACACACACACACACACACACACACACACACACACACACACACACACACACACACACACACACACACACACACACTTTGGTACAAAGTAGCGGCACAACACATGTTCATGTGTTCAACAGATTCACTCCTATATTCCTCAGCGATGTCCAATGTTTTTGAGAGACAACACCCCCCCCCCCCCCCCCCGCCTAAAATAAATCTTTAAACGCGACAAAAAGAGTTTGGTGGCTGGTTTCCATCGAAGGTCATGTAAGGCACATTTGGGTATTGCGGTGGTCACGGGAGGTGGGTTCATGGTTTCCCCACTTCCACTGTGATGTAGGTGTACAACGGCCTCTGCTCCTTGTCAATCACACTGTACGTGAGGGAGTTGATGCCATCCTTGGCCATGGTGTCTCTGGTGTGGGCCAGTCGGTTGAACCTGGAGACATGAAAAGGCATAGGGTTGGATGTGCGCCAAAGGATAAGTAGCTTTTAACAGAGATGACATTTACAAAATAAGAACTTAATATTAGGTATAACTGAACATGATGTTGGCCTTGTTAGTGTGATCCCACATGGCTGCACAGGAGAAATGCAACAATCGGTCACTGCATGTTAAAGGTTCTATAAGCAATTGTAGGCCGAAACATAAATGATCACATTCATCTGATCTTTCCTCACGATCCGCTAGCTGCCCGCCCAATAAGCACGCCGTCAAAAAAAAACGCGTCTCTGAGATCGTACACAGAAACAAATGGTCCTACCAACCCCTCAAAACCAAAATAACCACTATTCAAACCAGCCACTGACAAGGGTTGGGTGTGGTGGGGTTAAGCGCTGTGTTCATGATAGCTTTGACTAGATACACGAAACACGGAAGGGAGGGGCGAGCTGGCTCTGTTTGTTTGGGATCTCGCTTCAAATACCAACAGAAGTGGCGTCACCCAACATCGCTGATACAACCTTTAGTTACTCATTACGTAATAACGTTAGGGTACGGCCTAACCCTACCCTGCCCAGAAATAGCTTCTTTCGCCGTTTCCTTAAGTAACCAACCCTTAACAGACCTTTTCCTTACATGCTGTTCCATAACGAAATTAAGCATCAAGTACAGGTTGTTACATTACACAATTACACAGTAGGCCTACTTGTGTAATTGCCCTGTAACAGGCAACCTGGGGCCTCATTACAGAAACTTCCTAACTCTGAAATCCTATCCTATCTTGAGATAGGAAGGGATTTAGGGGTTTGATATTACAGAAGGAGGTTTACAAACTTAGTCAGAAATCCTATCTTATCTTAAGATAGGAATTTAGCCATTACAGAACTATCCTAAGTTAGAAATTTCTTAAGTTAGGATCCCTAAGTTAGGTGGCCGTATGCCCTGTCCTAAATTCATATTAACTGTCAAAAACAGAAGAAAATGGCAGCAGCACTGCGAGTGGGTCTGTATGGCAATGAAGACGAGGAACATCACAACAGAAATGTGATGGCTAAAAGGCTACCGAGACCGCATAATGATTAGTTACATTTTTATTTTAATTTCATTTTATCGCCTGCAAAGACATTTAATTTTGAATTTGGTGGAAGAATTGCTTTAATACTTTACTACTACCTCTTGTTGTTCTCTGTACCAATACCCGCCATGGCCGTAGTACTAGTGCTACTAGCTTGCTGTCCTTAACAAAGATCCTCAACAGTCTCTGTTAACGTCAAAAGTAACTCCTTCTATCAATCTCAAGGACACTCTGAGTGCAGAAACAGACATAACCTGACGATTGCAGATCAAAAAATCTGATTGAAAGAACAGTTAGGATTACCTAAGTTAAGATAAGATAGGAATCCAAAAATAAGGTTGGAAATGGCCAACAGGTTAGGGACTGCTTCTTTAATATGAAATTAGGCTCTTTCCTATCTTTGAGTCCCTAACTTGCCGTGTTATTTTTGGAAAAAGTCTGCAGAGTCTGGATCGCTTTTAACTCACTTTATTTGGTAAAGGTTTAGTCTAGTCTCTATGAAGCAAAAGGAGGGGAATTGTATTACGCACGCGTGGAAATACACTTAGTACGGCATCAGATAGATGCATTACCTGGAACGTTCTGGCCCCCTGGGCTATGTGTTGGGACTTTAATACTGGGCAGGCGTGGACTCAGTTATGTGCTCTGATTGGCTAAGCATCGTGCTGAACTCCCGCCTCCCGGGTACCCGTATGTGTCTTTATGTAGTCCCTTGTAGCTATGTGTTGGCATTGAACTTGGTTTGTGGCTATGTGCGGGAATTACACTTGTTTTTGTGGCCTTGAGCGTCTGGGTCTCTCGAACATCCTGGCCGCTCGTATCTCTAGAATTGACACATGATGAATGGCCTCCTGTATGAGCTGGACGCCTCCCTAGGCTCCGGATTCCTCCTTAGTGTGAGGAAAGAAGCCTCTTTAATTGGCAAGGGCATATGTGGCCTGTTGGTATGAATGTGTGAATTACGTTACAAACTTAAGTTAGGATGAGGATTTTTTTTGTAATGAGGCCCCTGGTTTCACAGAAATCCGTGAAATGACCACGGACGCTTTGAAATTTCAGCACTGACGTTAGCGCTGACGTTAGCGGTTAGACATCAAAACCCTTCAACTCATTCAGACTTCATTCTACAGACTTCATTCTATATTCAAAATGTTCAGCAGATTTCCTAGATTCAGTGTAATGATCCTTCAACGCTCAACTTCAGCAGTGTAGCAGAGCATTTCAGCGTCAGCATTCACACCGCAATACCTTTAGGGATGGCAATTCTAGCTTATTACTTGTTACTGTCAATTCAAAGTAATTAGTTACATTACAAAATTACCGTCTTTGAATTGTAAGGCATCACACTACTTTTACATTACTTTTGCATTACTTTCACCAAAATAACAGGAAATATGGATTCTGTGTTCTCAATAGATCTTGTGTTCAATGCAGCTCATAACACAGCAGGAGCTGATGTGGTATGGCATAATGACTGAGCTAGGCTTAAGGCTAACAAAAGTACAATATAATGGTCGCAGTTATGGCTCATGGTGCAATACATTTTATAATAGAAATACTGTAACTTAAGGCATTCATATTGAAATCAATAGAGCTAGAGCCTACTACGGTAGATTGTAAAAAACAACAACATTGAGCCCCCTTTCTGGTTTGTCTAGGATGAAATTAGAGCTGTTGACACCGAAATTGTGACTTGGTCCTGTCTCGGGTATTTGGCTCATTTTGAATCGCCCCTGCCTGCATAAAGCTGCTTTCACACCGCCGCGTGGCAACTCGCCGCCTCCATTCAGTTCACTGAGGGAAGGGCGGCGGAGGGGAGGTTACAAAAGTGGGCGAAAACTAGGAAGCGGTTGCCGCCCACGTGAACCCTCACAGATTTTTCCCTACCGCTCAGCTTTCCCTGTGTTGAAACTTTGGTAGCTGCCCGGCGACAGCAACAGCCGGGTTGGCTATGCAACAGCAGAATTTGAAAACGTCTGGCCCTTCACACCGCCGCGCTGAACCCTCCGGCAGCGAGGCGGTGATAAGGGCGGTTGCCGCACGGAGGTGTGCAAGCACCTTAACAATGGCTGGCTATGGGCATTCACAAAACTGTCTTAAAACAACCCTATACATTCGGTTTTCAGAAATGTGCAACTCCAAAAATCAAGTTCCAAATGAAGTATCATAGCGAAATATAGTTTCTGTCGCGTTTTATTTGGCATTTTGTAAATCCATTGATCTCGGTGGAAGACTCATTGCTCCTTGACCGGAGACGGAAAGGCGGGTTGGTTGTAGTCTTTTCGCTCCGTTCTAGCCCTACTGTTGATACGGAGAACCGAGCGAAAAGACTACAACCAGCCCCCCTGCCCTCTGCTCTTGCCAGGCTTCTCCTCTAGTAGTAAGAGGTAGTAAACATTTGCAGATATTTTTCTCTGTGACTCTCGCGGTGTTGGGGAATTTGTATAAAATCAACACACAAGTTAATTTCGGGTTTAAAATGGATTGTAACACATGTTACTGAGATTAACACAGAGTAAAATATTACCTTTTTTTTTTGTAATGCCTTACATTATTGCGTGACAGCAAAAAGTAATGCATTACAGTAATGCATTACTTGCGTTACTCCCAACACTGTTGGTGAGCAATGATAAGAGAATGAGCGAGACTATCAGGAAGGACGCAGCTGTGTTTGAACAAATAGTCTTCTGTGTGGCCAGAAGCCTGCCATGCATGGTAGTACAAGATAAATCCCTTAAGATGTGGACCAAGGTCTTGATAAAACATCCCCACCCACCTAATGCCTTACTGTACGTTCACACCAAGAAGCGAATTGAGCGACCAAAGACGCTTTGGTCGTTCATAAAAATCGCTGCGAATATTTCTGTTTGCTTTGGTCGCTCATGACGTACAATTCAAATTTGCATACGCATTTAAAGGAGCCGTATGCTTTTAGAACAGACAGCCATAACAAAGAGTGAACTAGGCCTACACTTTGGCTATATTGCAAAGACTGTTTTGCTGGTTGGATAACGTGCTTCGACAGTGATTACCCTCCTAAATATATATAACACTCCTAAAATGTAATTACAACCGAGACCAAAAAAACGTTGGGTGCTTTAGTAGGCTAGTTAAAATGTGTTTTACTTATCTGCATCTGCACTCATTTGTTGCTCACTCAAACAAATTTCCATTGGCGCACATGGCTAATTTGCATACGGGCACAGCACTGACTGGCTCCACAAGGCAAATAATGGAACATATTTATCTATCTATCTAGGCCTGTCTGTCTATCTATCAACGGGTGTCTAGTTTTAATGTGAAGTATTTTGTGTATGTCCAGTCAGACTTGTCTCCCTTGTTCTGTGTGGTCTTGTAGGCTACTGTCCTGTGTGAGCCGAATCACATAAATGAATTCCAGACGATTTGTGTCGTTTGGTATTAATAAAGACTTGACTAGGCTATCTATCTATCTAGCTAGATAGATGGCCTAGTCAAGTCAAATTAGACTATTTAATTAAAAATGATTCACCTCAGGCTCCGTGAATAGTGGGGAATAGCGGGAATAGAGGGATAAAAGACAAGAGATAAATCCCTTGTTATTTATCCCTTGTCTTGCCGATTAAACAAAACGTGTTTGTTCGTTTCGTTTTTCGGTCGCTCTGGTCGCTCACCTTTTGCCGCTGGTAGCGTTGGACGCTTGGGTCGCTCTGGTCGCTCGTGCCCATAGAAAGTGAATGACTTTCGGTGATTTGGTCGCTCAATTCGCTTTTGGTGTGAACGCACAGTTAGGGGTACACAGGTTTTGGGTTTATTATAGACTACAGAGTATCCTTTTTTCGTCTGTTTTCGAAAACCGAGGAAAGGAAGTGGAAAATAGCAGAACGGGAGAGGAGCCCTGGAGAACCGGAAGGGAAGCGCCTCACCTCTGTGGGTTAGGCTCATTCTTCTTGTCCCGGTTGTGTCGAATCATTCTGCATTTCCCCACCGTGCCACTGGCCCGAGAGATGGTCATACCCTTCATGGATAACCTGTAGACAAAGACAGACACCCACACTTTAATGTTTGTACGCAAAATGAAATGCACCTACACGTGTCTCAAGTCTTTAAACTTTGGCCCTTTTGGTGATTATGATGATGAGGGCAGCAATAAAATAACCGGCTGTCAACCAGCTTTGCTTCAGACATCAATAATGAATATATATTTAAATTAAAGCTGCAAGCAGCATTTTACAGGGGCCAAGCCTAACGCAGACAATTCAGACCCTGACCCAGACCATTAAGACCCTGACAGACCATATTTTGCATTGCCATCGTAGCCACGAAGTCTGATACTCAGGCCAAGCCAATTGACTGAGTTCTTTGTTGTGTAGATTCCTTTAACTGTGTTGCAGCCTTGCTTTCATGTTTTCAACATAATATTGTGGGCTAAAATGGCAATGGCTGGAGCAGAATGGTTCTCTGCCACCGACCTGTCCATAAGGGATCCTGAAGAAATAAACGTGGCAAAAGCAATCATAGGTGGAATGTAGGTACTGAGGTACTAGGTACTTTCCCCCTCACACCTTACAAAGAACATAACTGCCAGTCACAGCAAAGCAATATCATGGGAGCATTTATCGCTCCCATGACGCTTTCGTCTTAAGCGACGTACATCCATTCATACCCACATTCAGACGCTGACGGCGCTGACGGCGCTGCCAACCACACAGCCCTCGGGCAGTTAGGGTTAGGAGTTTTGGGGAAAAAGGATCAAAATTTGACCAGGATAATCAGCATATTCTAGTTTCCAATGGTACAGATCGAGAACAGTCATAAACAAACCTTCATGGGCTTTGGCTAGAGCAGAATAGTAATCTGCTTGCTAAAAGAGACTAACCCGTCTATCACAATCAGAATCCTGAAGTAGTTAACGTATCAAAAACAATAATAGGAATGTAAACCTCCTTTGGAAGCTACCACCTTGGAACCACTTCCCCGCCACACCTTACAAAAAAGTAACATAACTGACAGCCACAGCCAAGCAATAATCATTTGAGATTTATGAATTGGAACCATTCATACACACATTCAGACTGATAGCGATGTCAAACACACACGGCGACAGCCCGCTCGTTGGGAGCAGTTAGGGTCATTGTTGCCCAGTGATGTGCAAGTTCACACTTCACAAGAGCTTTCTCAAAGTTCAGTTCACACTGTTTAAAAGGAACTAGTTACTGCTACATAGTGCACAATTTCACATTTATGTTTTTATTAGATTCTGTCATTTTCCAGTAGAACTTCCTCCTACCCATCCACCAGAAGGGTAGGAAGTGGTTCATTATAAGCATTATAAGCAGTATATAAGCATTTAAGTCTTTCGTGTTTTAAAACACACTTGTTTTTATAAGTGTATGGCTCCTGGATGCTTTACCTTTATTGTATATTGCTTTACGTCAGATTGAAGACATCTGTCCATAGATGATATGTGGAAAAGAAATTTTGTCTAAATAGATTTAAGATGGCTGTAAACCCATCCAAAGGAAGTCATAGGTTCTTGAGGTAGATTTGTTCCCCATGAGGATTTGCATGTGAGGGCAAAGTCTATGATTTGGTCAATGATTGTTAAAAATGTATTGCTGTAGTGCAAACTTTAGGCCAGTCAGTCCAATATTTATCTGTTAATCTTGAGTCAACCTCTACAGCTGTAGAAAGTGTCATAACTTCGGTGCTAGCAGTTTAGACTGCGTAATTCAAATGTGACAGAATAGTAATAATAATAATAATAAGAAGAAGAAATATAACCGCAAGCGGTGATTAGCGGGGTCTGAGTAAAATTAAAAGTCAAGAACACACTAACTGAAGATATATAAATATAACATATAATTGTCATATTTAAGGAAAGATGTTCCACTTATAAACCTGAACTGCAGCCTCATTCACACGGTCAAAACGTCTATTGATGGCACACAACATCCAGAAAACTCAAGGCACACATTTCTCAAGTGAAATAAGTGAAAAATCTTTGAAATTCTGGGGAAATTAAACTTTGTAGTGTAAAATTTGTAGTCAAGAAAAGTAACAGAAGAAATATAAATATGACAGAGTTAAAAATGGAACGAAGAAGTTCCCCTTGATGCCATACTGTGTCTTGGCAGTCCGATTCTTGGAAACTAATGAGCCGGAATGTTGATTGCCTGATGAATTTCAGGTGCTGTTCAATGTTAAGATTCTTAACCCATTCACTCCTACAACACCTGCTAAAAATGCCTGCTAGAATCCTATGCTATTCTAGGAAAAAGAACCTCATTGCCTGAGGGTTTTCAGAGAAAATAGTAAGAATTGTCCAAAATGCTGCGCCACGCAGCAGCCGGCAAAAGTGCTAATGTTGCGCTACGCAGCTCCCGGTAGGAGGGGCAATGTTGCGCGACGCAGCATCCAGCTCGAATGGGTTGAGTGGCAATGACAGAATGTCATGTTCAGCATGTCTAATCAGGTTTCAAACTCTCAACCTAAGGCTCACCAGTACACGGCATTATCCCGTTGAGCCACTGACATTCCTGAACTGCATGAAGCCTCATTCACATTGTGAAAATGTCGATTGATAAGCACACAACATCAAGAAAACTCCAAGCACACATTTCACAAGAGAATTAAGGGCTTTCTTAAAAGAGTACAGATATGAACATTTGCACTGTTAATGGTATCCACCTAATGATATGTTATATACCGTAGGCAAAGTTGGTTGAGACTGTGGATGTTTGGCTTTTCTATGAAATTCTGGGCAAAGTAAACATTTTTAGAGGAGAAGACCAGGGTGAAAAATATGCATCTGATTTTAGAGATTAATATGATGAAAGAATTTTGAGTCCAGGTCAATCTAGTAAGGAGGATTTTTTTAAATGGTGGCAACTTTGGGTGCAGTACCACAATGTGGGTTTATGGGTAGGGGGGGATACCACCTAATAATTGTCGTATGTTTTTTTTATACAATAGCAAAATGGTCATATAAGAAAAATGGGCTAACTGCTCCAACTTTGTCCAGGTCAATCTGGTGAGAAGAAATAAGCCTATTCATGATTTTTTTAAATAGCGCCAGCTTTAAGTGCAGTACCACAAATTTGGGTTTATGGGTAGTGGGGGTTATTAGTAACCATACCTGAAAATGTCAAGAGTTTTCAACTTACGGTATAGGCTGCAGTATGACTTTTACAGAATTTGAGGAAAAAAAAAAACACGTTACAGAAACAATAGGGGACCGACTAATAATACTAACGATTACAATAGGTTGGCTCACACTTTTTGCCTGGCCCCCATGTCGTAGAATTCTAATGCAGTTGATACAAATGGTTGAGTATATTGAAAGTCCCACAGTGCACCGGTTGAACTGGTATGGAAAACACACGCACAGTAGTGTCATGTATGGGAGTGTTTTAATAGTATTAGACTAGATTAAAACTATAATAGTAAAAACTTGTATATAATTTTTACTATTATATATAAATACAGATATTCAAATACAATGACAGCGCAGACTTATTGGACTTCATTTCACTTTCCAGATCAGCATTTGTAATGTTTATATTTCCTGGTCTGTAGTAGTACATTAGTAAATTATTACAACATTGTAATTTATTTTTAGTAGCCAACCGTCTTTATACTTGATAACAACAGGCCAATAGAAATCCCAGCCCTGCACATCCTGCTGAGGATTTGCATATTGAAACACAACACTTTAGACAAAGTAAAGGTATCGCTGACACGGTGTACTGGTGTATCGTATGCCTTAGTGTGACTACTTTGGACAAAGTTAACTTGCAAGCACAGCTCAGGGCGAGACTCAGTAATAATTCAATGCGCTGAGCAGAGTTCGTACTGCGGAGATCTTCCGTCAATGCCACAGTATTAGATGACAAAACCCTAACACAGTGTCCCTTCAGGACCGGGGCCAACAGAAGGGCCACACGGACACGGGTTAGGCCAATCAGCCTGCAAACAAGCCTGACTGTGTAAAGGGTAAAGCCATTTATCATTAACACAAACCCCAACGACTGAGAAGATAAATAAAATAAATCCAGCTTTGTGATTAGTAAATCCAAAAGATTAATGACATTTTTTTTATCAATAAAATATGTATGTTTCCGGGAAGGAAGACTATGAGATAAAAAAAATTACTATATGAGTGAACACCCTTTTCCTGTTCTCAGAGATATCATCATGAGAACGTTGGATTTCAGACATTATGGTTTCAAAAATGTTGGCAGGCTAACCAAAAGCTTACGACAGGTAAACATAAGGCGTAAAAAATATATTAGGGTGTGCTAAAAAATCGATTGATATAAGAATCGCGATTCTCATTTACTACGATTCAGAATCGATATAAAATGGCCCAAAATCGATTTTATTTCATTTTTTTTTTTTTTTTTTTTTAAAGCTACTGAGACATATTAATGTTTGGTGCAACAGTTGTGTTCCACATGATATTTTTGGTACTGCAACATTCCTGTGAAATGAAAATGCATCTTGTTCAACTGCACCCTTTTTATCATACAGAAGCACTTTATTTTTGTTCCAACTTATTTTATAGCTAGCTTCTTACAGCAGCAGTTGTGGTCCACACAGTGGAAAAGGCACTCTCCTTAGAATTTAAAAGGCAGCATGTTTAACTGCACTATTTTTATTATAGGCTTTTATTTTTGTTACTTAAGCAATATGTGATATTGCTTTTATGCAACAGTTGCAACAATTCCATCTAAGCATGGATAAATGTTTAAAACTTAATACATGTGAAAAAGACACTTTAATGTCTCCATTTTTCATTCTGTTTTGCAAAGCAGACTGGAGCAGATCATGAGGATTGCAAAAAAAAAAAAAACAGCATAACCAGTTCTCTACCACCAAAGACACCAGATCCCTCGAGTACAATTGGATACAATCAATAGCCTTCTCTCTTGCTCATGAATAAATGTGTATTTATAAGTATCCTTATTTGTATTATCTTCATTGTTTAACCGTCACTCTGTGACCGTTACTTAGGATTAAGGGCTTTGCTTATAAACGTAACCTAACTCCTTGCGTTCTCTTCCTTAAGAGGTATGAGTAGTAGGGATGGGTCAGAATATTAGATTATTCGTTCCCGAGGGTCAAAGTTGATTAACATTTGGACCGTTAATATTTTTCCCCCATTCAAATAAACAAGAATTAATGGACAGAACTAATGTTCTACAGGGGTCCAAGGGCATCATCCCGCTTATACCATGGTCACTTGCCATTGAAAATAAATTAAGACCATTCATTCATATTTTCATGCGTTTTACAATGCAAATATAAAGTTTTTCACAAACCATAACTTTGTTTCCCTGGTAACACCTGAGGGTTTGACTAGTACCTGGAACAATCGCCTCTCGTAAGGTTCTTATGCAACGGAAACGTTGTTCACTCCTCCAGTAAATAGGACGGACCTTAGCTACAACTTGGCAACGGGAGGTATTCTAGTCCGCTCAGCTAGTAGGGATTATTCGACCATGAAAAATTTGAGTTATTCACATCCCTAATGAGTAGTAGCACTTAGTATTACTTAGTACTGATATTACCTGTTGTAGATGTCATCGTCTTCGCCTCCCCAGCCCCAGTAGCTGTTGGGTAAGCCATTGATCTTCTTGAACTGCTCCTTGCTCATGGCTGACACGCCCCCGAAGTATTGCCAGTATGGTAACCTACGGCAACCGGGCGAGAGAGGGGTACATTGAGGTAGTTTAAGCGGGGAGCAGAGAAAAAACAAAGCAGTCGAGCTTCCGCCCACTAGCTTAAAGGACAAATCCGGTGTAAAATGGATTTGGGATATGTTTGGTCAGAGTTGGAAAGTTCGTTTTGGGGCAAAAAAGCTCATTGAAACCGCTAAAAAAGCTCTTTGAAAACGCTTTAAACATGGAACGATAGGGGCATGTTTTATGGTAAAAACTAAATCGCTATTTTAAAACAACTTAAAAGGCTAGAAGTAGGCCGACACTACTTTGGTAGTATAATAAGGGTCGTAACATATGAAACTAAGCATTGATAACTTTGTAAGTGTACAGATTGTTTATTAAAAATGACATTTTATAGACACAATACCATCAGTAGATCACCCGTCTACGCCATTTTGTTTTTAAGACTCGATTAGTAGATTGGCGAACACAGAGCTTGCGTGTTGCTGACGGATGTCACAATCGCTGTGTTCGTCAATCTACCTATCGAGTCTACAAAGTCATCAATGCCTCGTTTTATATGTTACGATCCTAATTATACTACCAAAGAAGTGTCGGGCTTCTTCTTGCCTTTTAATTGGTTTAAAATAGTGATTTAGTTTTTACAATAACAAATGCCCCCATCGTTCAAAGTTTATAGCGTTATGGTAGAATCAGCTAAAAACAGCCAACTTAAGAATGCGTCTATGCATGCTTTTTTGTTTCCAAACGAACATTCCAACTCAATATCATACTAAACATATCCCAGATCCATTTTACACCGGATTTCTCCTTTAAGAACAATGTGATCGGAGGCCAAAACGATACAAATATTGAAACCAGCACTCTTTGTTTCATAGCAACAGCTGTGTATTCAAACATCAAAATGCAGGTCACACTTGTTTCAGCGAGGGCGCACAGCCATTAGCAAACTACCGTTCCAGAAAAGGGTTCTTTTTTCAGGCACTTAATAAAAGGAATTATCGACAGAAACTCAGGAGGTGTAGTTAGTATTTTTACAACTTAATACCTTTTATTAAAGGCAATTAATGAATAATTTAAGAGAATATGCACTTAGAACCCATTTTTCTAGGGAAATTCCAAGTCTGTGTGTTCATTTGAGTCTGTCTGTGTGTGAAACAGGAAAACAACAACCCAGAGAATGGAAAGACTTTCAAAGGCCTCTGACTTCCTGTGTAGTTGTCATGTGACCATCCTGACTTCCTGTGTTGTGTGTCACTGGCAGGAGGCCAACAACCTCCTGGGGGGTTAACTTATTTCACCCATGCTGCGTCTCTGGCTTGGGGCGCTTTCATGCATTTAATGAACTCGTGACACACTTGGAAGAATTTATTTGTGTGACTTGTCTGGCCTTGCGTTTACAACCTAGGACGAACAGCATGACCACCCTGAACACTGTATCGTATTGTATTTTGTTTTATATATTTATTAGTTACTTCTAGGGAAATAGGCTTGGTATTCTTGGTGTTGTTGAAAACATTACCTCTTGTTATCTGCTTTACTTTACGTTACGGCCCAACAGTGTATTGGTAAACCCTCTACCTGAAATTCTGATACAAGCTTAGTGCCCTGAACGCTGTTAAGGACAGAAGGCAAGCGAGTTGGCTTTGACAGACACCCTTAACAGCACATATAACATCCATCTATGAGCAATGCTTGCCCCTAATCTGATTGGAACCCAGTTAAGTTAGCTAGTGGGTAGTAAAAAGCCTAAAGCTGCTATTTAGGTGGTCCATATGTCCGCCAAATCTGAACCTCTGGCTTGCTGCACTGAATAACGTTGTGGACACTGAGCTGTCACTCAAATGCTCACTAGCCGTTTGGCACACACCCCTGGAAAAACACGCACATCAAGAGGTTTTTACTCAGAACTTCAAACAAAAAGCCTGGTAGCACAAACCAGAGAACCGTCAGCGTGAATGCAAAGCCGTCAGTGAGCGCAAAAATCTTAGAAACATGCAGAGGTTACTCTGAACAAAATTATCAAGATGTAAAAGATGAAGTTCAAACGATTAACCAAATTATTTGGAATATCACTTTTGACTTTATTAATTTACTCTCCCATAAAATTGTATTTCCTTGCTCGCAGCAGGAAGAGGCCGCCAAGGGGGGGCCCGCTATTGAGCTGTAATCCTACTGACTGGGTTTTAAAGAAAATCCGTAGGGATCACACCAACACATTAAACATGCACACCAATTAACAAGCATCCAATTTACTCAAACAAACAAACAAACTAGCTTGTCAGGAAACATGAACACAGACAAAAACATTAAGGGTCCCATGGCATGCTACATTATGGATGCTTTTCTTTACTCGTGAAACCCAATGTCAACATTATTTTGAGTGAGCTTCATCCCTGTCCATCCCCTGGAGTAGACAAGGCCTGTCTTCGCACCCCGTCTATCCCCTAGACCAGATGGTTGTAATAGGGACGAACAAGGAAGGGGAGACGGAGAATTTCCTACTTGAAGCCAAACTTGTCCATGGAGACGGAGAGGTGGCGTGGCTGGTCGAAGCACTTGTAGGTGTTGCGGTCGTCCATGGGGATGATGTCTACGTCGCTGAAGACAAAGCAGCCGTAGTCGTAGTCCTTCAGCGCCTCCATGTAACCCACATTGAGCAGCTTTGCACGGTTGAACGTCTGCGTACCTCCCTGTATTTTTAAGCAATAAAGAATGAAAAGCAATAAACAGTTGGACTCAGAGAGACAGAGAAAATATCGGATGAGTATGCATTTCATTATATAAATAATTTAAATAGTATTTTTAAGCGTTTTAAATTTAATTTCTGGGAAACCTATAAAAAATATATATATTTTGAATTCACATTCTTGAAATATCTTGCCGCACACACACACACACACACACACACACACACACACACACACACACACACACACACACACACACACACACACACACACACACACACACACACACACACACACACACACACACACACACACACACACACACACTAGAGACTAGAGCTACAAAGTGAACGTTATCTCTTATCACTCTTTTACTCACTACAATAGAAGTTCTTCCCTTCATTGTAAAAGCATGGAAGTAAGTTTACATCTAGAGCAGTCCCGTCGACTGTAAAAGATATGGACATGGCGTCTGCGACAGTCACCCATTGGTTTCCAGAAAACCATGGCTGAATATTTCCGGCGGATGGAGTGGGCAAGAGGTGTACTCTTTAACTTGTATGGCTGGGATAGATCAATCAAGATAAGCTTTAGCGAGTTTGGCTGCTGACTGATAATAATTAAAGAGGGTTAGCTGGCTAACCCTCTGGACCATGCTACCGCCATGACCGCCTTTGTGTGAAACTCTGGCGAAAGCGACTAATATGTAGTCTAACATGTTAGACTACATATGAGTCACTTAACAAGTTGGACTACATGTTTAGCCTTGTCCAATTGCATGTAAGTGGTTAACAGTAGTTTGATGCAGAAAGAACCACCGACGTTGTAGGTCAATAGGAATCAATGTGATCATAAGGTCATATCCAAGCGTGACATATTAAAAAACAGCCATTCACCCCTTCTGTTTGAAGTTGGTGAATACATATACATTTCTGTTATTGATAAAAATGTATATATTTCATTAATCTTTTGGATTTACTAATCACAAAGCTGGATTTATTTTATTTATCTTCTCAGTCGTTGGAGTTTGTGTTAATGATAAATGGCTTTACCCTTTACACAGTCAGGTGTTAGGGTTTTGTCATCTCATACTGTGGCATTGACGGAAGATCTCCGCAGTACGGAACTCTGCTCAGCACATTGAATTACCAGTGTCATGGAAATATTAACTGGAGCCACCAAGTCTGATACTGAGGCAAGGCCAATCTACTGACTTCTAAGTTTGTTTAACTGTCTTGCAGCCTTGCAGACATGTCCACTTCGCCCATAGTGTATAGTTAACTTGGCCTCTCCCGCCAATCCAAAACCCTCGATGGTCACTCCCACTTATCTATGTTACCTATATATTCCCTACCCACAATGCAGGGCTCCAGACTGAGACCAAAATTTGAGAGTGCGCGACCGAATTTTCCATCTGGTCGCGCATGTGCGAGTGCGACCAATAAATTCCGCCCCCCCCCCTTTTTGTTTTACACGTTAAACGTGGAAGGGGCGCGTCAATGAATCCGGAATCTTTAGCAGACCAATGAGTGTAAGAAGGATAGGGAATGTCAGTGGCTAATGTGTCGAGGGGGAGGGTTAACGTCTGTGCGAAGCAGAAAGATTTCACAACCTGCTACGTGCGTTTACAATGAGCAAGCAAACTATTGACTCGTTCTTCCGACCTTCGGCTAGTGTGCCAGTTCAAGTCAGTCCTGCACGGGTGTTATTTTACAAACCCCGTACCCGCAATACTTAGCCCGACCAGACCCGCTATAAGAAAAGCACATCATCCACTGTTGACGGTTTTAGTTGACTCCTCCGCTCCTGATTAACATATCCAGCACCGGTGAAGTCTCGTTCGCAATCGCAAAACCCGCGCCCGACCCACGCTGTTCAGGCGTCCGACCCGACTCATTTCATCCAAATTGTGCGGGTCACCCGAACCAGTGCAGGACTCTGCTTCAGGTGCCATGAAGGGCTTTTCACACGGGAGGCGTTTGTCGGGCCTGATAATGCATTCTCAATGGAGAGGCGAGCGGGCAGAGGAGGCTCAGCGTCCTTACAAGCGGCACGACAAGTGGGCGCACTCCCGTGAAACTGCTCGCTTCAGTAGGCTACTACTTGTCGAACACATGCAAGCGCAAACCTGGAAACCGTTGGGATAGATGAGAATCACAATGAAATGTGACACTGAATTTGAAGCAGCACATTGTAATTTCTGCATCTATTATCAAAATAGTTATTAGTCATACAGTGAAAATTTGAAGAAATGTGAATATTTGGTTGGCATGTTGATTAACGGCATGTTCCCCTAAAATTTCTGGTTGCGCCCCTAAAATTTTCAGTTCGGGGCCACAGTGCTCTAGTGAAAAAAGTTCACTAGGAGCTGCAATGCAATCATTTCCCTATAAGGATCTTGTTCACCCATTGTCTCCCTGAATGTATCCTTTGTAATTCCGCTGCCTGTACTTTCCCATGATCATGCTTGCTCAACTTTGCCCAACGTTTCACACTATAGAGTACGTGCCCACTGCACCGTCAGTCAACGGACTTGGGAAGGCGTGGCTCACGGATGGGGGAGTAGTCTTTGCAGAGGCATCCGTCAGCCAATCAAATCGCTTCGCGCTCCATTTTTTAAATTAACTTCTCCGCCGCTCTACCGCTTTCCAGTATCGAGCCCGAGTCGCGTCACAGTGCTTAAATTTGCATACGCGATCTGATTGGATGACGGATCCGTCGCTGCCGAAAAAGTTGAACATTTTTCAACTTTCTGACGGTTTCGAACGCTCCAACTGAACGGACGGATCCACAATGCATTGCGCGTCCGTCCCCATTCAAAGTCAATGGGTGACGGACAACTGACGGAGGTAGTGGGCAAACGATACACCATACACTGCGTTACCTATACCGTTACTTTGTTTTAAATGTTTTAAATGTTTTAAATGTTTTTGGGTTCCAATATGCAAATCCTTACACTGCAGGGCCAATACAAATGTAGTCTAACATGTTAGACTGGCGGCGGAGTCAATTTCGACATCATAATAACCTAACGTCCAAATAACCCGGAACACCTCACGGCAAAGCTGGCGTTGCTCAAAGCGAGGTCTGTCTCATCTAAAACGTTGATCCTGAAGGATTTCTTCATTCAACGACACCTGGATATACTGATTTTAACCGAGACATGGATAAGCGCTGGAGCTGGTGAGTAATCCGTCTTTGGTGAACTTTTCCCAACAAACTGCTTATTCATTAGCATGCCTAGGAGCACTTGGAGGGGTGGCGGGAGGCAATGATTTTTAAGAAAAAAAAAAATAATTACTGACGCTACCTGTTGACAGGCCTGCATTAACCTGCCATTGGGCCCTGCCATTGAGAGGTTTATAGGCCCCCTGGAAGGGCCTATTAAATTATTTTCTGGCATTTTGCCGTTGTCGACGTGGGGGGGGTAGAGGGCTCGACTGTGGCTGTGGTGTCAAGTGGCCATTCATGATAGGCCTATGATCTTTGTAAGCCCCAAACAAAAACAAAAAAATATCACATTGTCTTGGGCCTACCTAAAATATATTTATAAATATATATATATTTTTTTTTACTGCAGCTCATGATGGCCCCCTGATCGTCGTAGGCCCTGGGGCTTCAGCCCAGGAAGCCTGTGCATTAAGACGGCCTTTCGAAATCCAGTGCGTAAAAGTGGAAGCCATTACAACCCCCTTAGTGTGCGCCTTGGCTTACAGGCCTCCTACCAAACAAAGACTTCATTAAAGAGTTCACAGACTTTTTATCAGATTTTATTACATCTTATGATCACTTGTTTACATCTGACCATAAATCCATTGTTTTTATTTCAAACGTACCAAACCCTCTGTCTGTAGGCAAGTCCCAGGTCGCTATTCTCGTTACATTCTCACTGCTAGTCACCTCTCTGAATGTTTCCTGAGTAAATATGTGGCGTGTTCTGGCAAAAACGTTCCCTGGTGCTATTTTGCAGTTTCAAAAACCACTTGCGCCACAAACCATGAAATGCCTGGTTTAAATTAATGAATGCGTGCGTGCGTGTGTGCGTCCATCTGTTTAAACAAACGCAAACTAAACCCGTAATGCAAAATACAGTCCACGGCAATGTATATTAACGGGGGGACACATGCATATTAGGTACACAAGTCGATAACGATAATGCATACAATACTGATAAGAAACAATGTTTATAATGTATTGCATATATCATTAAATAGAACTGGAGTTACCGCATATCATATGTGTGTTAAGTTTTCTTTGCCGAAATCTATTTGAGGACTCAGTATTTCTGAAGTTGTGGAAGAAAACCTTATTCCATGTGTGAATTAAGCCATATTATTTGGCCATAAACTGAGCCATCTGAGTCTTTTACCCCCGATCTGCTTCCAGCACTTTACCGTGTCGCCCAGCTGTTACAGCTATATTTGATCATTTTTCACCAGTGACCCTTGATGATCTGAGAGATATTATCAAGCACATGAAACCCTCTACAACCCCCAATTATTATAACTTTATTCAAGACACAGGAAGGTCCACAAAGACAGCACACTACATATATATACACACACACACACACACACACACACACACACACACACACACACACACACACACACACACACACACACACACACACACACACACACACACACACACACACACACACACACACACACACACACACACACACAAATATATAAAAAACAATATAAAACATTTAAGAAGGAATGCAAATGAGGCATTATCAATTATAAAACAAACATAATTAAGAACACATACAAGCTTCGGGTCCAATGTTTCCAGAAGCAAGATGAGTACCTTGTGTCACTCTGAGAGATATCCAATTAGAGACACAATAATCGTGTTCATAGACCCAGTCAATCTGCCCATGAATCTATACATTACATTTCGCAGAACAGAATTGAAAGTGGGCACATTGTTTGTCACGAACATTTCACTGGCACTACCCCCCCTGGGAGTTTTAAGCAAAATTCTCAGAGCATCATTATATGCCACATGAAGTTTTTTCATACCAATGATGCTATCCCCTCTCAGATCATCAAAGACGTCATTGAAACCATCGGTCCAAGCATTCTGATCATTATAAACACATATGCCTTGTCTCTGGCACTGTTCCCTCTTGTTTGAAGCACGCGGTTGTCCAGCCGTTGCTTAAAAAACATAACCTGAATGTTAATTGCCCAAATAATTACTGTTCCATATCAAAACTACCATTCATTTAAAAAAATCTGGAAAAAGCAGTCCTCTCTCAAGTATTGCCATTTCTCAACTCTGCCAATGTCTTGGAGCCCTTCCAGTCTGGCTTTAAGGCACGCCACAGCACTGAAACGGCTTTGCTGAAAGTGTCTAATAACTTACTCCTCATGCTAAACACAGGTGAGAACGCCATCTTAGTCTTATTAGACCTCAGTGCTGCCTTTGACACCGTAGACCACACCACTGTTCTAGCCCGTCTCCATCAGTGGACTGACTGGTAGTAGGGGCTCAGCTCTGCAGTGGTTCTCCTCCTACCTCTCCCATAGATCATTGTCAGTGTCCATAGGTCGGGATGGGGATCATTAATATCCATACCATTTTCAGTACTCCTTAACGATCCAAGTCTTTATCAATACTTTTCGATTAATTGGTGGAAGTACGACGCGTTTTTAGTGATGAGGAAAATATTTAGGAAATAAATAATTGCATTTTAAATTAAATATGTTATTCTTCATAAATATTGACATCAGTAGTTTTCATGATATATACTGAAATGATTAGAGCACTATCCAACTGTATTAGGAATAGCCAAAAACTCAATTTACCGTTTCTCTATGTTACATTTGAACGCTTCATGATAATCTAACAGTCGTTTTACTGAGCCAACCTCAACACATCATCTCACAGCCCATCTGAAACTTTATTTACTTTTTAAGATAATTAGCTTGTATGCGGCCAATTACCACACCGATTTCACAATTGGATTACTATTTTTGACTGACGGGACTAGCGACAATGTCACAATGCTAATGTGCTTGGCCATTGAGGTTGTGTTCCCCATCCCTATCCATAGGTCAGCACTGCCCCTCCTCTGCCCCCCTGTCTTGTGGGGTCCTCCATCCTGGGTCCAATCCTGTTTTGATTATATATGCCCCCACTGGGGAATCCAGGGACTGCCTTCAGACGCTCCTAGAGTGTCTCAAGGAGATAAATGACTGGGTGGGGGATAATTTCCTCCAACTTAACAATAGCAAAACAGAAGTTATCATCTTAGCCCCTCCAAATTCAAAAACCCCATCTTCACTCGACCTAGGTAGTCTAACCCCATTCATAAAATCATCTGTTAGAAATCTGGGCGTCATTTTTGACCCTGAGCTTTGCTTTAATAAGCAAATCTCCTCCGTCATGAAGAACAGCTTCTACCAGCTCAGAACCATCTCTAAAATAAAGCACTCCCTATCATACCACAAATAGTTATCGCTTTCATAACATCACGGCTGGAATACTGTAACTGTGCGTTCACACCAAAAGCGAATTGAGCGACCAAATAACCGGAAGTCATTCACTTTCTATGGGCAAGAGCGACCAGAGCGACCCAAGCGTCCAACGCTACCAGCGGCAAAAGTTGAGCGACCAGAGCGACCAAAAAAAGTTGAAACCGCCTGAAACTTTATGCAAATTACTGTGACGCGTATCAGCGGCCAGATACTGACAGCCAATCGGAAAGTAGACGCTCTTTGCTTGCGTGGATCCCGGGGAACACTGAACACCGGCACTTCGGTTCCTACCTAATTTTTTGAGTCCTTCCTACTGTCTTCACAAAATGTCAAATGAAAGTTTAATCGCGGCTGTAACTGGGCACCCGGTGTTGTACGATCAGAGCCTTTTTCACTTCAGAGATCGCAACAAAAAGCCTCTGGCCTGGGTGGAGGTGTCACGCGTGGTTGGTTGGTTTTGGTGAGTTAGTTAATGAAACGTTTGAGATTATTGTAAAATAGGCGCGATACATGCCTGCTAACCGAGATCCTAGCATACTAAACTTCCTTGCTCTGAATGGGATGATATCGTTTTCAAATATCGAAAATACATTCGTTTGGTAAAGGAATAATACGTTGTGCAAAGGAATAATGCACGCATAATAATGCAATTGAATAATGCACGGAACAAACGTGTCACTTCAATGCAGTTTAATTGAGGATAGACAGCTGACAAATGACCATTTAGCAGACGCTTTTATCCAAAGTGACTTACAATTACATTTGTCATAAGTACATTTGTCATAAGAAGTGAAACAATATATCTTACAGAAATAATAGGAAAAAGGAAAGGAGGAGGAGTGGTGCAGGGGCAGGTGGAGGGAAGCCATGGAAATATGCCCATATAATGGCCTTTATAGATCCATTTAAGGAAGACCGCCAACGCCAGACCAACATGGCAGAACCAGGGCCAGTAAGTGAGAGTGACAGCGAGGACCCAGACCAGGCAGAACCAGGGAGAGCACCGGTTGAGGACCAGGAGGCACCAGGGAGTTCACAGGTCGAGGACCAGGAGGCACCAGGGAGTTCACCGGTTGAGGACCAGGAGGCACCAGGGAGTTCACAGGTCGAGGACCAGGAGGCACTAGGGAGAGCACCAGTCGAGGACCAGATAACACCACAGGCCGAGGAGCAGGCAGCAAGACACAGCAGGAAAAAGACACGACGAGGCAGAGGCCAGGCTTGATGTGTAAGAGAGGCTCATCACAGCAATAGAGGCTGTGAGTAATCGAGTAGTGGGTCAGAGTCTTCCTCCAGAGGACTCAGACTCACTATTCTTTCGAAGCCTCCGAGAGGATTTTAAAATGCTGTCACCAAAAACTAGACGGGATCTTAAATTCCAAATGTACAGAATGGTGTATGAGGCCAAGTGTCGTGAGGTTGACCCGTGGGGTGAGGGGAACGGGGTGCAGCTGACAACATTGTGAGGGGTGTTAGTGAGCTTATTACCCTCGCAGTGCTGTCAGCTGCACCCTGTTCTCACACACACACACACACACACACACACACACACACACACACACACACACACACACACACACACACACACACCACACACACCACCACACACACACACACACACACACACACACACACACACACACACACACACACACACCTTTCCATTTTACAATTTTGTGTTCTGATGTTCTCTTTCACTCTTTGATTGTTTGTTAAGTTCTCGCTCAAAATGTGCACACTTTTATCAGCATTTGCTGACGTGTTCATTTCAATACAACACAAATATTTCCAAAAACTGTTCTGCTTATTATTTAAAAATATAGTTATAGTAAAATGTAGGCCTATGCTTTGAGGACATATTAAATGACTGCAACTACCATGGTTTATAATGTAGTATGCAATGTAATGTGTAGGAGCAATCTATGTTCACCATTTAGATTAGTTTAGTTATTTTAGTGATGATAAGCGGGGGTAGGCCTATTTATAGAAAATATTTGCGCTCTAGAACGTTTGCATTAAGCGGGAATCTGAGGTGAATCATTTTTAATTAGTCTAATTTGACTTGACTAGGCTATCTATCTATCTAGCTAGATAGATAGATCGCCTAGTCAAGTCTTTATTAATACCAAACGACACAAATCATCTGGAATTCATTTAGGTGATTCGGCTCACACAGGACAGTAGCCTACAAGACCACACAGAACAAGGGAGACAAGTCTGATTGGACATACACAAAATACTTCACATTAAAACTAGACACCCGTTGATAGATAGATAGACAGAAAGACAGATAGGCCTAGAGAGATAGATAAATATGTTCCATTATTTGCCTTTGCCAGTCAGTGCTGTGCCCGTATGCAAATTAGCCATTTGCGCCAATGTAAATTTGTTTGAGTGAGCGACGAATGAGTGCAGATGCAGATCAGTAAAACACATTTTAACTAGCCTACTAAAGCACCCAACGTTTTTTGGTCTCGGTTGTAATTACATTTTAGGAGTGTTTATATATATATATATATATATATATATATATATATATATAATATCTCTATATAGGAATCACTGTCCTACTTGCTGTCGAAGCACGTTATCCAACAAGCAAAACAGTCTCTGCAATATAGCCAAAGAGTAGTTCACTCTTTGTTATGGCTGTCTGTTCTAAAAGCATACGGCTCCTTTAAATGCGTATGCAAATTTGAATTGTACGTCATGAGCGACTTGAGCGACCAAAGCGAACAGAAATATTTGCAGCGATTTTTTATGAGCGACCAAAGCGTCTTTGGACGCTCAATTCGCTTTTGGTGTGAACGTACAGTAACTCCCTCTACCGTGGTCTCCCTCAGTCCCTCATATCACGCCTCCAAATAATTCACAATGCGGCAGCAAGACTGTAGACTGGGTCTAAAAAGTGGGAGCATTTCACACCTGGTGTTGCTTCCCTTCACCGGCTGCCAGTTCAACAAAGGATCATCCTTCTTATGGTGTTCACAGCCCTCAATGGTCAGGCCCCATCTTATACATCAGACCTTTTACACCCCCACCCAGCCCCACGGTCCCTAAGATCCTCTAATAAGGGTCTTCTCCACGTCCCCCACTCCAGACTCAAACATAAAGGTGGCCGGGCCTTCGCAGTAGCCGCTCCGCCCTTGTGGAACCAACTACCACCCGACATACGCCATGCCCCCCCCTCCATTTGGGCCTTTAAATCAAGGCTCAAAGCCCATCTGTACAACCTTCCTTTCTCTCCCCATTAACTATCTGACCTCTGCACTACTGCCTTTGTTTGTGTGTGGACGTCCGGGTTTGTATGTCTTTGATTTTTTATTTTATTCTACTGTTGTTGTTATTTTGCCTTCATGTTTGCCTACTGAATGCACTATGTACAGCACTTTGGTCAGTGCAAACTGTTACAAATGTGCTTTTATAAATACATTTTACTTACTCACTAATTTTACTTACTAATATTATTATGTTATTGCTACGCCTGAACTTTGCGGGAAATATTTTCAAAGCTCATTTGCTACATACTCACCCCAGAAATGAGCCGGTGGGGGATAAGGGGAGGGACAATTATCCGGGGAAAGATCAACATTTCTGCACCTGCTCAGGCAGTAGGTAGAATGTCAGCACTTTAAATAACAAAAAGCACCAGACTCGGCCTCCTCTGCTCATGTGCACTACGTCACCATTTGACTGGCCCTGAAAGCCTGGCTCTGTGCAACCAGGACAAATGTAAACACTTCATTATCTATTGACAAAGAAGAGATCAGGAGGGACGTCTTGCCATTAGATCAACCCAGTAGGCTCCTATTGCACCCCTCACTGCCCCAGGAAGGAGGGATCCCTCTTCTGTGCTCCATGTCGGGGTTTCTCCCCTCTTGGTTTGGGAAGTTTTCCCTTTACCCTAAGAGAGCCTAGGGATAAGGGGTTGTGTCTTGTCTCATGTGGGAAGCAAGCGGCGATCAACACAGTTCATAAAAGAAGAACAAATAACAATGGACGTAAATCGGGTTCCGCTCTGACGTAACTATTAACCTCTATTAACTATTAAACTCTCAATTCTTCGATTATTTCTCTCAGGATTGAGTGTCTGAAGACGCTGGAACTGCCTCTTCTTCAGTGTCTCTCTCCGAACAGGCGGGGGCAAAGACGGAGAATTCTTGTCTTCTGAGTATCATTGGATGACTCCAAGCGCAAGCAAAGAGACACCAAGGCAGCGTGGTGTTTTCTTTTCAGCTACACATAATGGGGGTAACCAGAATCTGGTTTTACGGCGGTACTATCTATTACAACGGAAAAGCGCCCCTTACTGCCCTTGGTCATTGTTACAAGGTGTACGTGTTTGTCGTAATTTGGCTGAACCTCATTCAGAACCTAGGACCTGAACATTGAGAAATTCCTGAACACTGCCTGTAATTGTTGTGTGACTGACTACAATTTTCCCCATTGTATCATTTGAGAGACTTTTTTGTTTCCCAAAGCAAAACGCAGTGAATGCAAAAAGAAAAGGGTTTTGTGCTGTAGGATCCTCATAGGTAGGCTAAGGTCACTGAGGATTATCCCGCGACGTTATCAATTGACTAAATAAATATTTCTCCTGAACATAGGGCTGGTTAGGATGTTTGAAAGGATCAGGTCCAACCCCCAATCTCCACTGCCTGCCCTAACATCTAGGCATTTTTGAGCAAAATGTCTTATCCCTTACTGATCCTAAATGAAATTCCAAAAAAATGCAAAATCTTTGCAAAACGCTTTGGATAAAATTGTCTGGTAAATGGCTAAAAGAAAGCGTCCGATTATCAGAAGTCCAGCTGTCCAAATTTTAAATTTGCATCGGAAGGGCAAATAAGGAGAAGGAATTAGTTTCATTTAACATTTCATAGAGGCCTTCGCACACAGCACTACACTTCAAATGACAGCAGTGAGGCTGATATTTATTCACCTTGGAGACAAACAATAGTAAATATGAGAACCCAGGCAAGCGTGTTGTACAGGAAAGTTTCTAGCAGCTTCTTTGATAAATGTACTTGTAAATCGCTTTGGATAAAAGCGTCGGCTAAATGCCCTAAACGTAGATGCATACAGCAGGGGTAACAGGGCCTGCAGAAGGTGGTTTAGCATGGCGAGATATTTCCACCACAAGCAGCCATTAGAAACACTTCAGCCGGAGGAAGGAGAGTGGGGGGGGTTACACATTAAAACAAGGAGAGAATTTATATACTCCTTACCACTTCTTAAAATAAAAAAATAATAATCCCTGAAAAGCACAATAAGATGGCACTGCAACAAGACAAACAAAGCCAACACTTGAATTGCAATGAGGGTTAGTCAAATATCATAAACTACCCCTGAGAGGGTCAGGTGAAACACAAAGAGAGAAGAGAGAAAGAAGCCCATATTACCAGTAGGACTCAGGCAACAGGTCCCGCTATTGGTCGAGAGCAAGCAAGGAAGAGGGGCCAACTCCTTCTGCAACACAGCCATTGGCCAAGAACGCCTGACATGCAAAAATGGGTGGCGGTCTGAGCGAGGGAAGTGGGTTGAGAAAAATCAAAAGGAAAAGTGATGATGATGAATGAGGGAGAAAAGGACAGAAAGAGGAAGGATGAACATGAGGAAAAGAGACAACAGCGACTCATCTGCAAATGCATAAGAACAAACCAGTTAGCAAGTACACACACAGAGCATGCACCATACGCAAACATATTCAAAAGAGTGTTAAACATCTTTTACCACAGTGACCTTAAGTTTCCTATATTTAATGGTGTCATATTTGATGTCATCTCCTCCAAAAAGCCCCCCACGGCGGAATATCAAAGTGAATACCTGGGAGTAGTGCATGTCGTCTCTTGGAACGTATCCACTACCAAATATCAACCCAATCCCCCGCCACACTTTTACGTTTAACCCTCAGCTCAGTCCCACACAACGTGCCCCCCTGATCCGAGTATACCAGACCTACTTTTCATTTGCAACTTTAAAAGGCGCCTCAAAAAGGCCCACAAAACATGTTGTTTCAATCGGTGCAGCGGTTCTCTTGGCTATGGGCCCTGATCACAGTGAGGACAACACAAGCCCAATAAGACCAGGGAGTACGAGGAGGGACATGTCCCAGCCCGCCTGCTCAGGCATCCCGCATGCCTTTCATGAGATATACTTCTGCACCAAGACCTTGATAACTTGGCAACTTGAGAATTATTTAAATTTAAGTCAATAACAAAAAAAACAGGGTTGCTGTGGAATGTGATACTTGGGTAGTTCACTCAGCTCTAAATGCCGTCGCTAAAGCAATAGCGTTCACTCGTCAGGGTCAGAAGACTTTTGAAGGGCAAGCCCTACAATAATCCTCCCACTTGATTATTACCTTCATTGTGTGTTGTAATATTAATAATTGATGACCGTCACATCCACTCAATCTAATTAGTTCTTTTTGTTCTAGATTACAGGACAGGTGGTTATTGTCGCCCCTACTAGGAGGTCTATACCTAGTGCTGCCTAGCAAGCTTAAGAAATATGAAAATATATGGATTAACCGTCCGTGTGAACCATAAGAAGTGTATTGATTGTCCCAACTGTTACTTGCGTTACAACTTTGCAAAGCTTATTGCCAACCTCTGAACTATTTACGCAGCCCAAGGTCAACATCATTATTTGCTTGAGGATTCAAATCTTCCTTAAAGAGCAGATGCAAATAAGTAGGAGAGAAAGCCGGGTGTGTTGAACATTGAACTAGACAAGCCCAGCTGAGGAAGACAGTTGAGAATATTGAATATTGAATATTAAACTAGACTAAATGTTAACCGTTATATTTAATGCTAGAATAACCTACGGCAGACAGAAGCTAGCGTTCTTAGGGCCCTCTATGGCTCCTTTCCATTACATAGTACCGGCCACCTGCTTGTGGTGCCAGGCGCTTCGTTTTCCAGTAGCCCTAAATGTCACGGTTGTCATAGCGACACGTGAAACTATGGTGACGTCGTCTTTAATGCGACACATCCTGTGATCTTGGAGGTTGTTACAGGGATGGTTCGCTTGATTCTTGGTATGTGACGGTTTCTCACAGCAAGGAGACAAATGTGTATTGCAGAGAAGTCAAGTCATTGAAACAAATGGCAGCCGCAATAGTAGCATGGCTATTTCAAAAATGGGGAGGTTTGGGCCGGATGTCCCACATCATGCATTGACACATTGACACACGCCCTGACGAAACAGCGGTCAGGGAGGGTTTTAACGTCCTCTCCTAGTATCAGCTCAAATCACTTGGAACCTCGAAGGAGGCCCTCAAAAAGACTGGTAGAGTCAAGTTCAGCTGCTGATATGCTTTGGAAAAGAGCCATTATAAGCCAGAACATTACTACATTACGAAGATAAATAGGTGGAGCAGTCAGAGACTTTAGGCTGACGTCTTAGACTTTGGAATCCTCTGCCCCAGGAGATAACAGCGCGCAGAATCAAACCAGTTTCATCAGTTTTTTTTAGTTTTTGTATTATTTTCTCCTCATCCTCTTGATTATATTTCCTTAACACATCGATAATATACAAGATAAGAAATATTTTATTACTGCTCTTATTTCCGCGTTCTCAGTCAGATAATGTTGCTTAACTTCAAACAATAAAAGTGAATAGTCAACACAGGGTAATTATGAGCCTGTTTATTGGCGCTTGTCATCTTGATTGTTTGAGTTGCAGTTCCAATCTAAATGAAATCTGCTTCAGTGATTTCTTGGCAAAGATAACGTTTGCTTTCATTTTGCATCCAGACTTGAAACTTGAGAATGCAGCTCTGGGAGATCTGTGTCTGATTGGCTCTTAAACTCCATCAAAGCATTGTAAATACCAATGTCTCTCAGTAAAAAGGTAAGCTACATTTAAGACAACTATCCTAGCCTGTTTCACTAATCCCCTACACTATCCCCATGTTAATGTTTTTGATATTTTCTAGATAGTCAACAAAAAGTCAAACCGTAGTTGAAACTACTGAAGGGTTAGGACAAGGCTTCTCCCTGCTAATTCATCTGCTTTATGCTAACTGCTGCTTCAATAGAAGATCAGGGAAAGTGATTTCCTGAATAACGACGTCTCTAAATGGCATTGGCGTAACGTTACCTAGTCAAACGATTGCGGTCACAGTTCCTACATGTCAACGTATTTCCTACAATGTGAAGCAAAACAAGGCTTTCTGGAAACACACTTTCTAACAGCGCTGTGTGCTGTAGCAACCGTCCCGGTCGGGGTTTATCAGTGAAGCCATAAATAGCGCTCCTTTCATGGTCACGGATTTCCCAAAGCTTTGGTGTGGTGTGCAAATACAGCCCAGTTCTACAATAGGCAGGCTATATAAATCCATTTAAAACTGTATATGCTTCCCTTGCATTGTGGTTAATTATGTTTTTTAATATCTTTTTTATTGTGATTTTGGTTGAATGTATTCATCTATGATGCTTGCAATGAAAAGTAGATGCTACCATTGACTTGAAGTTGCATTGGCTCGAGTTGTCAAACTGAGTGACATTTGTGAGCTTTTTGGAAACATAAGAAGGATTTGATTAAGGATTTGTTTTAATGCATTACCTTTCCCTTAAAATGTTCAAAATAAGCCATCGGCAACTTGATTGACTTCTAAGATCAGAACACATGAGACATTCGTCTTTGAAGGGATAGCCCATATGAAAGGTGGAAATAGCTATACGCCAAATGAAAGGAGTCCCAGAAAGTTTAATATCCTTATCACGGATGGCCATTACCAGATTGAGTTTTTTCATAAAACAGTAAGTAATGTATCTAATGTTCTTTTATGTAATGTTTTGTTCCAAGAGATGCCAAGGAAAACAAACAGCAAAGCCTAGAGGATAGATAATGATAAAATAATGTATTATTTAAAAATTGACTTGATCATTTTATAATAGGTTTTATATAGGCTCTACAGGCAGCAATGGGTTTATAAACTTGGCAGTCACAGTTTTTAAGGATTTGGTGAAACATGTGGACCTATATTTCACTGTAAAAAGAAGAGGATTGGCTTCAGTTTGGCTGATCACACATCACAAAAAACAGTAATTGTAACGGCCTTAAACATTTTAATTATGCACATACCTAGTTTTAGGTTAAACTGATTTAAACAGAGCACAAGTGTTCTGGCAGTCAGAGCTTCTCGTGAGACCAGATCGCTGAAGTCCCCACGTTACAACAAGTAAAACAGTACCCTACGATACGCTGAGCAACAAAGTTAAATACAACAACTATGGATGACAAACAACATATCATCATCACGTCATCATTACCGCACACTGAGACCCAAAGCGTTCTCCATCTCAAAAGGAGGAGCAGTTTGTACCTGATTGATGACGTAGATGCCGTAATCCAGCTGTTGTCGCTGCAGGATCGGGTGGAGGTAGTGGAGCCAGAACTTGAGGTGCTCATCCCGGTTCCGAAAAGGTATGATGATGGCAACCTTCTGCAGGGCGACACAGTCTTTGGGTTTGTAGCGCCCGCCCGGTCTCAAGTCCCCATTGTCCTTCGTGACCTGCTCCAGCGAGACTGGGATCTTGAACTCCACCTGCAGTGGCCCCACTGGACAGAGAGGTGGGGGTCAGAATGATCCAATCGGATTTCTTAAATAAACGTCTCCGCTTGGCAGTTGTCTGCTCCATTAGGTTAACAACACTGTAGTCTAATTGTGAGCTGCTTCTGTGGCGTTGGTTGAATGATTGTAATTCTTATTTGTTGTCGCCGGCGTTAGTAGACTTATATTATTGATTGTTCTAGGGCTTTGTGTATCTCAGCAGAAAAATATGTTTTGTCAGCTCTGAACTGTGTACCATTAGGCGTCCCATCTTATGGCGCATTTCCACTAGCACGGCTCGGCTCGATACGGCTCGGCACGGCTCGGCTCGGTTTGGTTGTGTTTCCATTACAACTGGTGCCTCCTCGACGTGGGCGGGGTCGTCATAACACGGCTGCGCGAAACCGCTGTGACGTCATTTACACGGCGCCGAGCAACGTACAAATCCGGAAGACCAGAACAACAACAACAACAACATCAGAGGAGGACAGCATGGAGGACATGGAGGTCGATCGTGTTGCTGCTCACCCTGTGGCTTTTTGTCGCACAGAAGGCAAGAGAAGAGCGCCAGAGAAGACTCCGGGCCGCGAGACAAAACACTATTGAAAAGTACATTTACATTCTAGGCGGTCGTCACGTGGTTATGACGCTTCCAGTGACGACACTCATCGGCCAATCAGTGGAAGGCAGTCGGCTGACGTCACGTTTTAGTAACGCTTCGGCTCGCTTGGAACCAGGGCTGAGGTGATACCAAAATGTACCCGGTTGCAGGTACTGCGTGCTAGTGGAAACACGCAAATAGCGCGCCGAGCCGAGCCGTACCGAGCCGAGCCGTGCTAGTGGAAATGCGCCATTAGTTATGTCTATTGACTGAAGGAGTCCGTCTGTCGCGGCGTTAGTCGTACTCCCGGACACTGAACCCATGTGGCCGGCTGAAGGTCAAGACCATATCCTTGTTGCGAAACAGAATGTTTGGCTACAGGATCAGGAGGTTTTTTCATGGCTGAGGTTCCTTGGCGTGTATCGTATCTTGTAGCACTCTCTTCTCAGCTGCCTTTTGGCCTCTGTCTGCAGCTAAGAGTTCCTTCCTTCAATTGAAAATTCAATTCAAATTCTTCCTCCTCAAACCCCTAAAAACTGGTTTTCCATATTCTTCTCAAGCCCTACACTGCCCGACTCCCCTCCTCCCTTCTACAGTGATTTTTGAAATGCTTTGTAAAAAAAAAGACAGGTGACATACAGGTCCTCATTTCCCCCCCACCCGATATCCCCACCTCTCATCCCTCTCTCCCAATGTACCATCACTAGTCCTTTCCCACCACCAAACAAACTGCACTGACAGCTCTATGACCGCACTCAACGCAGCAGGAGTCAACTCTCTTTTAAAGGAAACCCTAACTCAACCCATCTAATTACCAACCCGCCTCTCTCCTACCATTTATACCCAAAACACTTCTTTTCCCAACCCTCTGACCCCGACCCGATCAACCGGCTGGACGTCGCGACCAGTCTGGATTCAGGACAGACCCCTGACGTCCCAGAGAAACATGACACTACCAGAACAGAGCTCCCACTCCTCTGCTGCCATCAGCCAGGTGATTAACTCCCTCACTACGAGAGCTCCCCAGCAGCCGCTCAACACAATTTTGAAAAAAGTTTGCCGTCCTGACTCCACCGTGGTGGAACCAGCGCCCGGACCACAGCGTGATAGCTGGGACCCTGAGCCACCCTCTGCCTCACGCTTTGAGCCTCAGCTGATAAGACTGCGTGTTGGTGAATGAAATAACAATGCACAATATAAATCTCCTATCTCTTGGTTCTGTAGCATAACATTCGAAGCAGTTGCTTTATTTTATGAAAAACAAAAAGTACTCCATGTACTATGTGCTCTGCTTGAATTTTTTGGTTGCATCTTGTTGAATAAGTGTAATTGAAGGATAACTGCTAAATGCTGACCAATTGTGTTTGGCAACAAGAAAGACAAATAATGATCTAGATGAAAATATGTATCAGTTATCAATGCTGACTGAAGAGAAACTTCCTTTTAGGAATATATTTGAAATCAAAATATTTGATTTAATATGAGAGCATCAACATGAAGGTACATTCAGCAAAGTTACCAAGCGAGACAATGGGTGAACACGATTCTTCTAGGGACACGTTTGCATTGTGGGTGGTGAATACACAGGTAACAAAGGTGCCTGAGGACCCGTCCACACGGAGCCGATTTGTGGGTGAAACCGCAGAAGTCCTGTGCGGACACGCCCACTGGGAGATGTCACTGATCATTCCTTCCCTGTGCCAATCGACTTGTACAGCTAATCACATCGACACCTGGGCATGAGCCCTTTAAAAAAAACAAAGAACAATCGATACAACAAAGAAGGCAGTCGATTGGCAAGGCCTGAGTATCAGAGTGGCTACATTGGGAATGCAAAAGTGAACTATCTCAACATCTAGAGAGGGAGGGAGGTAACTTTAGGTCCAAGGATAATGTAAACAGTTCATTTTAGGTTGACTAGTAATTATATAAACAAGGTTAATGTAATGTTTATAATTGTATATTATAGTTATGATTAATATTTCCACGACACTAACAAATACATTCTAATTAAATTACAGATCATGCCATTCTACCCTATAACTGTGTGACTATGATTAAGGGCTTTACCTTTAAGGTGACTGGGTTTGACCAAAAAGTGTGCCAGGGAGAGAACGTCAATAATCATGTTCATCATGACCCCATCATGAACAACATGCACAAAGACATTAGAGGCGATCAGTGGTTTACCTAAGAGTGGCGATGTGTCGGGACATTTCCCAAGCACCATGGTCTGTTGGCTGCCTGCTGCGACAGGTAGTGGTTCATTTGAAGAGATCCCCTCGTTCCTTGCATGGTTTGTGGGCGCTAGTCCTTTGGTTGTGGAAACGACGTACGGCCGTGCAGTTGAATTCCGTCTGTTTAAAGTTTGCACTTTTTGAATAAACGCATGTCGGATGTCGAACGACTTAACGTAAAAAATAAAAACCACCGAAATGTGGAGAAAACACAGCAACACGATCAACTTGCATATTTTGTGAATGCCAGTAAAGTTGACGGGGTCTCCCATCCTCCTGGCCGTGAGAGGAGCGACTGGAGGGCTCGGAGGTCGGTACGTCTTTAAGAACGAAGGGGGCGTCGCGAGCAGTCGGCGTAACTCGGAGTCTCGTGCTGCTGAGAGAAACTATGTTGAAAGTATCAGCTAAAAATTAATGTAAAAAAAAGTTATATCCTGGACTGACGACGCGTTTGAAAATCAGCCAGTGAACTTTAAACCCTCAATACGCGCTTTTAAAACCGATCGATTATGTCCTAAAAGTGCCCGCAGAGGTGCTCGTCCTTTCCATTCTGTTTCGGTAGATAACGGTTATTTAAAAAAATAAATCAGAACGAAAAAGAAAGCGACGACATTGGTCTTCAGAGCCTTCTAAATTAATTTGCCGTCGACCAAAAACTAATATCACATGAGGAGAGTAAAGTTGTCCAGATCCTTCCCTCGGGGTCTGATTTGGCTCTCCGGCCGATCTGATGGCTGCTGACGAGGGGTTTCTTCCGGGTGTACGGGAGGAAGGGAAGGGCCATGTGTTACACACACACGCGCGCACGCAGGCAGGCACGCACGCACGCACGCACCGCACACGCACGCACACACCACACACACACACACACACACACACACACACACACACACACACACACACACACACACACACACACACACACACACACGTACACACACGTTATTTATGTGTTTTAAAGACATTTTAAATGGAAATGACATCGTGGGATGGATGCAACCACTTTTTTTTTTTCATACATATTTTTTATTTGGAATATTCTTCAGATCTCCTTTGACAGCAATTACTTTGTTTCACTTAGAAACAATATCCTTTACAAGGGCAACACAAACGTCCTGCGTTTTTGTCTCCCACTCTTGTCGCAGACATTAAAATAAAATAAAAATTAAGTGTTTTTAATCCGCCACTGGAAAAAGTATAGTGCTATTGCCTTTACATCCATAAAGTCCTCATCCAACAAAACAGGAACCAAGTCTCAACATGTTACTTCACTCTTTCCCTTCGTTGTTGGGCCCACAGGAGGCAAGTAGTTTACCAATCTAAACAATGTTTCCAGTTCTGCCACTTTACAGTAGACCCGTCCCAGATATCATCTGAGGCGTAATTGTAGAAATGATAGCCTTTAAAGCTCTTAATTACAACCACTTATAATAACCAGTGTTTGTAATAACTCCATTTAAAATAACGGCATTAGGTAACTCCGTTATTTTTTCAGTAACGGGGAAATCTAATTAATTAATGTTTCCGTTGTTACAACGCCTTTACCGTTACTGAACGAAATAGGGTGCGTTACTATGAATTGATTGAATAAAATTAAGCGTATACAAACGCAGCCCTGGCTCCAACACAAACTGCTAGTGAGAAGACCAGGTGGGTTAACAACGAGATAAGCGATTATGATTGGCTAAGGCAGAGTCATGTTTAATGATAGCCAATCGGAGCCAGTGTTTTTACACACAAGCCAGGACACGCGTGCCACACACACACACGCACACGCACACGCACACACACATTAGTGAGTAACTATAACTAATAATTTTCCCAACATTGCTTATAACCACTCCAAAGTCAGATGAAAGTACAGAAACTTTAACACACACACACGCACGCACGCACGCACGCGCGCACACACACACACACACACACACACACACACACACACACACACACACACACACACACACACACACACACCACACACACACACACACACACACACACACACACACACACACACACACACACACACACACACACACACACACACACACACACACATGCGCGTTTAATGGCTCAAGAGCACATCCATGTGGTGAATGGAAACTATTGCAATAGTTGGGGTGAAAAAATAGGGAGAATTACGAATTCATTCATAAAATATAATAAATGTTGAAGAGAAAGAAATTTATTTTCAGAGCAATAAATAATGAATACTGATGCTTGTACAACATTAGTTTTGAAGGAAAGCATTTCTTGATTGCTGTCTAAGGTTACTTCAAAGTTTTTATTTGTCAAATGAGAAAATAGAGAAAAGGAACTTCACAGGGGAGTCGTAGAACAAAGTTATTAAACATTTCTTAAATGGATAACGACGTATAATAATTGTCAAAGGTTGTATGTACACGCGCGCGAACAAACACACACGCACACACACAGAAGCACACGCACACGCACACGCACACACACACACACAACACGCTGACGGTTGCGTGCTGACGTCACCGTCCCGCTACGCTCGGAAGACTAGTGGAGGAATGTGCGGAAACTTCCCCCGACACTTTCTGCTTTGTTTCGTCCGTGGAAAAGCGTTTTTGACGAGAATAATCTAAGAGATTCAATCAAAATAACGGGTAAGTGAGCCGTCAGATACATGCGATCTCTTGTCTAAGTTTTTGATCGACGCTGAAGGAACTGTCTCAACTTGAAGAATAATAGTTTGGAAAATGGAGGCAGTTGTGTGCGGGGAGGGGGTGTCGGGTGTCGGGGAGAAAGGGCGAGCGAGGCGCTGTCCAGGGCTGATCATGGCCCCAGTTCAGCACCAGCGATCACACTCGCCCAACAGATGTTTAAGGACCGAGTCGAGATCGGCACAGTGTGATATACTAGTTTAATGATCTGTTTTTGGAGTGTCGCGTCTTTTGGAGGTTCCCCAGAGTCTGGGCACTGCGTTTGACGCGCAGATCAAGCTTCCGGAAAGAAAGTTTTTGTGGCCAAAGTTGTCAGCGAGGCAATGGCCTCTCCGTGCTGGACAGCGACTAGGACTTGTTTATTCGTCGTTATTTTCACATTAATGCAAGCCTTAAAAGTTTGTGTGAATTGGGATTGCGTTTGAAACACATATACTTAAGGGCGCATACTTGGATCATTTTCGCCTGGTCGAAAGTTAAAGCTTGTTTAAAGTCAATGAGACTTTTGTCGAGAACTAAAACTTGTTTTCAAGTCACAATGCTCGCAAAGCTAAGGACTAAATAACTACATGGCCAAACTGAAAGTATATTTTTAGTTTTACACTCGTGCAAACATTTAAGTATACAACTTTACTATCTCTTTTATGCATTCTTTTTTTTTTCAAATATTTTTTATTTTTTATTTATTATAAGTTGTGTATGTATTGTTTCCCCCTATATTAAATCAGCACGGATGCGTGTTCACTTTGTTCCTACTGCTTGGCGTTCCCGTTCCTGGGCGCTGTCGATGAGGTTGTGGTGCTGTTCCAAAATGGCCGTGTGGGCAGGGGAACCGCATGTTAGTCTTATAAAACAATGAACTGCCTCACAGATGGGTTGATTCATTTGATCTTTCAACTGTCTTGCAGCATGGACAATATGTGCACTAAAAATGTACAACTTTACATAAACCTGTTTATAGTTCATAAAAAAATAAATAAAGCTAGAACATTTATATGTTATGGAATATTGCAAAAACTGTCAGCCTTCAGGTATATTACAATCTTAAGTACAAATATTTTTAAGGAAATTACCTGTTTAGGGGAGTTTACAGTATTTAAAAACCTCATCAACCCATTATGACCCTCTTTCTCTCTTATTCTTTTATGCAGCCGTGGTGGTGACTTTGTATCTCTGGGTGGCCCACCACCACCACCACCTCTACCATATCACAACCCATAGGCAGAGCACCTCGTTTCTCTAGCATGGCCACCCGTGCCATGTTCCCCGCGGGGGTGTTCTCGGTTGGGGGGGAGATGATGGAGGACGAAGGCCCCAGCCTGAGTGAGCTGCCCGGGAACAACCTGCCCGTGCCCCAGCTGGTAATGCTGGCAAACGCGGCCACAGTGGTGGGGGGCATGGAAAGTGCGGTGGAGGACGGAGCCGGCTGCGACGGGCTGGCGGAGGAGAAGGACATGGTGGAGCTGAAGACGGTGGGCTGCACCTACTCGGACAGCGAGGGCGAGAGCGTGAGGTAGAGTGGGCGATTCACAGAGACGTTGTTTTTATTTCACTAACTGCCGGGCAAGGTAGATACTATTAAACAAGTTTCTACTTTTCGTTCTTTCACCAAAAAAGATTGTTGCATTGGAGATGAGAATCCTGTGGCTTCTTTTTGGAGCTTCTCCAAATGTTCAATGTCTGTGCCTTGATTGTTTTCTGCCTCACTTTTCACTTCTCTGCTCTACGCAAAAAAGTGTGACGGTGTAAAGAGATGACGACTCGTACCGTTCAACCGTTCTAACGAGCAGTGCTCCTCGGCAGATACAGCTACGACCAGCAGAACCGGGTGGAGTTCTGCATCGTGGAGTACGTGGACTCTCCCGGACCCCGGGTTTGGACCCCAGCCCCTCGGAACAAAATCCAAGATGAACACGAGGCAGCGGAGGAGGAGGAGGAGAGGAGGAGGAAGGGGAGGAGGAGGAAAACCAAAGACTCGGAAGAGGACGGCAACGCCATCAAGGATCTCTCCAAACCACAGGAGGCCAGTGCCCCCGACAAGGCGGACGCTTCTGCCGCCGCCGCCGCCGCCGCCGCCGCCGCCAAACGCAAGAGTAGCCACGCGGCCGCGGTGGAGAGCGCCAAGAAGAAGAAGCCCTTCCACTGCAAGCCCTGCAACTACCAGGCAGAGAACGAGGAGGAGTTTGTGGAGCACCTGGGCACCCACGCCGTCAGCAAGAGGATGGTGCTGAACCGCGTGGAGGGCCGGAGCAAGGCCAGGGGCGCGGAGGCAGGGGGCGCCGTGCCGCAGGCGGAGGCCGGGGGGGCGGAGGCCGGTGGGGGGGACATGGCGGACAGCAAGGGGGTGATCCGCTGCGAGAGGTGCGGCTACAACACCAACCGCTACGACCACTACGTCGCCCATCTCAAGCACCACAGCAAGGAGGGCGAGGACCAAAGGTACGTCGCATGCACCGCCCTGACAATTATTGACTATAATCATCAACTGGGGTCAACTGATGGAAGGACTTTATCTCATTCTGGGCCGACCCGGTTCATGGCTCACGGTGACGTGTTGTTTCTTGCCATCCTTTAGGGTTTTCAAGTGCACTCTGTGTCCGTACACCACCGTCAGCCAGTACCATTGGAGGAAACATCTGCGCAATCACTTCCCCAGCAAGCTCCACACCTGCGACCAATGCTCCTATTTCTCAGACCGCAAAAGCAACTACATCCAGCACATACGAAAACACACCGGTGAGCCCTGGGCGGACTCCTCTGCCACACCATCCGGGGTGCTCTTTAAGAATGCACTTAGTGTTAAAAAGATGAGTTTACATTGTCCAAAAGGAATCGATGAATAGTTAGAGGGATTAACAAAGATTAATTAACGATATTGATATTCATGGTTGTTGGGGTGGTCCTGAAGCTCTCGGTCAATGCTACTTGTTTGTCTCTTTGTGTGTTGACATCTTTGTGTGTGTGTGTGTGTGTGTGTGTGTGTGTGTGTGTGTGTGTGTGTGTGTGTGTGTGTGTGTGTGTGTGTGTGTGTGTGTGTGTGTGTGTGTGTGTGTGTGTGTGTGTGTGTGTGTGTGTGTGTGTGTGTGTGTCCCAGGAATGCGTCCGTTCCGGTGTCCCTACTGTGACTACTCCAGTTCCCAGAAGACTCACCTGACCCGACACATGAGGACCCATTCAGGTGAAATATCTGCTCCCGTTGGTCTTGTCTCTCCTCTACCATAGCTATAGACATATGGTCGTAGATGGTAACCTCTGTTAAAGGAACTTTAGACACCAACCCCTTAAATAACTTCCCTATTTAATAGTAGTAGTATTTGTGGTAAGTTGGCAAATCGTTTATTAGCAGTTTTTTTATAATCAAATCAGAAAGAGCGTTATATTTAATCAGAGTAGTCGTAGTAATTGTCCATTTAGAATAACGATCAGTATTTTAATACTTCAACTTTTTGTGTCCTTTGTTGCCCTCGCTGGAAACAGTTGATGTGGGATAAGTATGGTAAACATACAGATACACACACACACACACACACACACACACACACACACACACACACACACACACACACACACACACACACACACACACACACACACACACACACACACACACACACACACACACACACACACTGCATTCTTGTGATATTCTGTGTGTTTGAGCAACCTCCCTCCATGTTTGGCCTCGTCCCCTGCCTGTGTTCCTCCCCCCCCTGTGAGTGACCCTGTTGATCATAGACAGTGGTTCCTAACCATAAAGGTTCCTAACCATAGTGGCTCACCAACAGTCCTGACCATAAGTTTGAGTCAAATCCACTTAAAGTTTTGGGAATGAGTATAAAAAGGATTAGCAAGGATACAGGTCATCGAAATCCGACTGAATTTGTTATAATAATAATAATAATTAATAATAATAATAATAATAATGTGTTACTTGTAAGGGTATAGCAATATGGTTAGAAATGTGGTATATTTATCATCAAATATTTATTAAATCTCCAATTGGTTGGGAGCCACTGCTGTAGAGGCTGAACACAGCTCATACCCTGTACTGAATCCCAGTATCTCTTCTCTGAACAGGCGAGAGGCCGTTCAAGTGTGACACTTGCAACTACCTGGCGGCCAATCAGCACGAGGTGACGCGGCACGCCCGGCAGGTGCACAACGGCCCCAAGCCGCTGGCCTGTCCCTACTGCCTGTACAAGACGGCCGACCGCAGCAACTTCAAGAAGCACGTGGAGCTCCACCTCAACCCCCGACAGTTCCACTGCCCCCTCTGCAAGTATGCCGCGTCCAAGAAGTGCAACCTGCAGTACCACATCAAGTCCCGGCACGTGGGCTGCGACATCCCCATCGACGTGTCAAAGGTCAAACTCCGCGTCAAGAAGGGGGGGGAGGACTCCGCAGACCCCTCGGGCCGCAGCAAGTCTGACAAGGTGAGGGGCGTGGATGACGACGACGAAGACGATGACGACGGCAGCGACTTTGAAAGTGACGAAGAGTATGGGAGCAAACCAGCACCGGCTCCGATCGCCCCGTCCACCAAGAAGGGCGGGGGTCACACGCAGGCCGTGGGGACCGATGGGGAGACGGAGCGAGGCCAGAGGAAGGCCAAGACCGCCGCGGCGGTCAAGGACAAGGGCGCCCTGGAGGGTAAGGAGAAGGCGGTGAGGAAGGTGACCACCAGGCAGAAGAAGGTGGCCCGGGCCAGCGAGAACACTAAGGAGAAGTGCACTGCGGCGGAGGGAGGTCCGGCGGAGTCGCCAGCAGCATCGCCGCCGAAGAGCAGAGACCCCAAGTTGAAGAGGAGCTCCAGGAAGAAGCAGCAGCTCCCAAAGGAGACGCCGTGCATCCAGGAGGCGGCCGAGCCGGCGAACCCCAACGAAGGGCAGGTCGTATTGCAGCGGTCAATAGAGGAGATGAAGAAACTCCAGAAGGAGAGGAGGATGGAAAAAGGGAGGAAGGCGAAGCAGGAGGACGATAAACCGAAGGCTGACGTCAAGACGAACAAAAGGCTCCAGTCCAGGAGGACAGGAGCAAAGAAATCCGACAAAGGGAGTGGAAAACCTGTGGAGGATGTGTCCGTGGGAAATGGCCCAGAAGAGTCCCCTGAAGTGGGACAGCAGGCGAGGAAGGTCAAGGTTGGGAAGCGGAGAGCAATAGAGGCCTTGGACCTTTCGATAAAGCATTCTGCTGCTACCCCGACCTCAGGAATCCCCAGTCCCAAGAGGTGTAAAACGAGCGCTGCCAACAAGCCGGCCACAAAACCCAGCCTTTCTAAAACAGCTTCTGAGACGACAGAGCCGTGTCAAGCCCCGCAGAAAGCAGAGGTGAAGCTGAAGAAGACCAGGAAGACTACCAAGAAGACGCCCGTCCTACAGGAAGCTCCCGCTTCCCCCAAAGACAAGCTGGACTCTGGTCACCGGGGACACTTCGACGGCCCTTACAGACGTCCAGCGCTCTTCTCCTGAGATCCAGAGTGATGTGACCCACCCCCACCCAAACTCTAGCAACGTGCAGAAGCTGACAAAACCCCGGCTGGCGCAGCAGGAAACGTCACCGCAGGAAACGGCACCGCAGGAAACGGCACCGCAGGAAATAGCACTGCAGGAAATAGCACCGCAGGAAACGGCACCACAGGAAACGACGCCACAAGAAGCCGCTCCTCCGGCACCGGAGAAGGACCTCCCCGCAGTCGCCGAGGTGCCCTCCCCGGGCTCCGGCCCCGGAGAGGAGGAGACCCCCTGTGCCGTCGCAGACCGCCCCCCTGCGCCAACGTTCCGGCGACCGGGGGCCAAAGCCCCGCGGCCGTCCCTGGAGCTCCCCAGGCCCACCGAGGAGGACGAGGGGATCCACAGCAGCCACGAGGGGGCCAGCGACGCCAGCGACTGCGCCTCCGAGGGCGGCAGCGAGGACTCGGGCCTCAACAGCGCCGGGGCCGGGTCGGGCAAGATGGCCAACGACCCGGAGACGCCGACCGACGAGATCCCCACGCCCACCGAGCTCAAGTGTCACCTGTGCGTCTTCTGCGACCGCACCTTCCCCTTGGAGGTGGAGTACCGACGGCACGTCAACCGCCATCTGGTCAATGTTTATTACCCGGCCAAAGATGGGAAATAAGCGGAAATAAACTGTAAAAAACTGACAGTTTATTTCAGTTTCTGAAACACGGATTGTTTCAGTTAATACGGGGACCAGCCAATTCTTATGTTGTCCCACCTGCCATATTGAAGGAAGGATTAAGAAGACGCGATTTGGTAATTACAAGATCATTAAACGTTCGTCATCCAGATGCTCACGTCTTCGGCGGTTGGTTAAACCCATTGAGCCTGTTACTGTAGGATGAAATCCAGAGGCCAAATGGATTGGACTTTTAGTTAATCACAAATAACTATTTTATATTAGTTGCAGTAAGTTTATCAATTTTATGATATTTTATGTATAAATGATGAGCCTCCCTAACAGAATAGTTACTAGGAAGTTTTGTTTCACTGTATTCAGAACTATAGAAATCGCATCATCTGATATCATCTGATATCATCTGATACTTTGATAATCAAACTGTATTAAGCTTTCCACATTCAAGAGAATGGGGCAGAAAAATGTTTTTTGTTATTAATGAGGTTTCCTTCGTTCTGTCAGTTGGGAAAACAGTAGCTGTATTGCTGGCATTACGTGTCATTTCACCATGATTTTTTTTATGCTTTGAAATCCAAAGATTCAATCATCGTCCTTTCTGTTTCCTGTTCATGTCCAGTGCCTTCGACAATCATCTGTAACGTAGTGTTTGAGTATGTGCGTAGCTAAGGGGGTAAGCTGAGGGGTCATTTACTCGATTTGCTGTCCAGTCATGTCCAACTATGTAGTTTATTTTCATTTTGGAGGAGCTGTCTCCAAGTAAGTCTCCATTTCGGTTTAACACTTAGTACGATGACGTCTGGAAGGTTCTCGAAACAATGGTTGGTCTCTCCAATATCTCGAAGTAAAACAGCATGGCTGAAGCTTCTGTTATATTAGTAACTAACGGCTAGTGGGGTACTTTTTCTTTTACTGAAGGTAATGATTTGTTCAGAGGTTGCATGTAACTTGGAAGCAAATGGAAACATTACCGTTTTGTTTGTGGGGACGACTGACTGATGTGCAATACTGTCTTTTAGATACACTGGCAAATAAATTCTGACTTGATCTATTAAAATTGGCTATATGTTATGTTCTGTATATGTTTTTATAAGACCGGCTTTATTGCAGCCCAATATCGACTTCTTTCAACATTTTTTCTTGTGGTGAAGTAAGCTGGTTGTACTTTCCATGACATATTTTGCATAAGCGTAGTAAACATGAAATGAGGTTGAAGTTTGAAGCAAAATACATCTTGATAGGAATGTTGGTTGAGATTTGGCTTTAACTAAATCCTTCAACCATTAACTCACTGGATCCTCACTGCAGTGCCATATGAAACGTGCCATTATATAACTTGTTATTGCAATAGAAAAAGGCCTTGTAACGAGATTCTAAACCATAGTTCAGTTAATGATAGCGTTGATGTCTGCATTTAAAAATACATTTCAGCTGTAGATTCAAAATTACACCAACAAAGTAAAGTGTCTACTCCCACTCGATTCCTTTGTTACAAAACCCCTTTGTCGTTTCTGTTCCAAGACTAAACATTTTAAATAAAGTTTGGTGTTTAAATGCAATGACCGCTTTGCTTCTTTTTTTTAAAACAAATCTGCATACACTTTATCTCGTCAATGTTTCGTATTTATTATGATTTGATGATGAATAAAGGAATACAGGAAATGATCTTGTCAAAGTCGTAGATGAGATGTAATGGACATTCAGGACAGACCACAGTTGTGGTAAACACAAGGGACAACGATGGAAGAGGCATAGAAGACACCTTACTACAAACCTAAGGCGGCTCGACACTTAAGTCAAGTCACATTAAAAGTAGTCGAGTCGACATTGTACTCATTGCACACAGCGAGCTTCTTTTGAGCGAGTTATCTCGGATGTCATTTCAATACCCTGAAGCTTTCTTCTGCGTCGTCTTCTTCTTCTTCTTCTTGGCCGGGATGCTCTTGGCTCCCTGCGCGGCTGTCGGCTTGGTCTCCAGCTTCAGGACGGGGCTCTTCCTTGGCTTGTAGGCCGAGGACTTGCGGACGCGCTCCCCCTTCAGTGTGACGACGTGGGGCAGCAGAGGAGGAGTCCTCAGGGAGAGGCCGGACGTGCCAGGGGCGTGCGCTCTTAAGACCAGCTGGTCTCCTTCCACCCCTGTCACCGCCACCCAGCCTACCACAAAGATGCAAGAGAGCGTGGTACTTTACTGATCTATAGCAGGGGTCTCAAACTCAACTTACCTGGGGGCCACTGGAGGTAGAGTCTGGGTCAAGTAGTATTCCACAGAAGAAAGGAGCACAACTGACCCAATCTAAGTAATGATCGGGCTATAATTACATCACGTTGGCTATGTTATCGCTCACAACAGGAGACATTTCACAGTGGTTGATGGAAACCGGGACATTTTAGCGTCCTTTGGCTTTTGTCGGAACCCAGGACACGCAACTCAAAAGGACATCTGGTCACCCGATCACAAGTGATAAAAAATCGTGGCATGCGACTCAGCAAAAATGTGCATTTGACAACAACGCACGGGCTGCACTAACACTTAAATTTTATGTCAACTAGGGGGCTACAAATATATCATCCCGCGGGCCTCAATTGGCCCCCGGGCCGCGAGTTTGAGACCCCTGATCTATAGACAGAATTGGGGTACAAAGTAGTGTAATGCAGACTGACCTCCATCCACCGAAACCACTTTACTTGCATAAATACTTCCTTACTGTGACTTACTTCCACCACAGTTAACTCATGACTGCTGGCTGTTGCGTGCTTGCGGAAGCAGCAGCAGCAGCACTTAGTAAGTTCCCGTGTAGGGTTGCGTTTGGTCACCTGCAGAGGACATCTTGATGTCGGCCGTGGCTTGGAGGTACCCTAGACCCTTGAGGGTGAAATCCTGGGACACCAGTGGAGGAAAGCTCTTCATGCGCTCCTCCCCGCCCATTGGAACCTGAGAAATAGTTCAGGAGAAATAGTAAACGCAATGGACACCGCAATAGCCCAACACGCATGTTGACTAGTAGCTATAAATTCAGCATTATTTCAAATGGAGGGCCGTACCGCGAGACATGCTGCTGTACCCATAGCCAGAGAGAGACTGACGGACATGGAGAGAGAGCGACAGGGGGAAAGACAGACAGACAGACAAAGGGAAGTCAGACGAGCAGACAGACCCCCAGTAGGATGTTGCCTGCGTGTTTCTGGTAGACGCCGTCGGCCCGGTCCAGGCTGGTCAGGTGGACAGGAAGCTCATTGGACGCCACCACCGTAAACCAGCAGGCCTTCCCCCCCTGAGGACCCCGGACCCCACCGCGCACGTCGCTGGTTAGGGTTAGTATTACTGGTATTAGACAGTAGCTCAGATGGCTTCATTTGAGTCAAACAGATACATATCTGAGCAAATCAGAAAAATAAATTGGAAAAATGAGGATGAATGAAGTCAGCTATGGTAGGAAACACCAAATTAAATTGCAATACACTATGGGTGAAGTGGACATGTCTGAGAGACAGTTAAAGGAATCTCTGATCAATCAGCTGATTGCCAAGGTTTAAGTATCAGACTTTGTGGCTACAGTGGCAAACTATTTCAACACATTTGAAATGGAGAAAAGGAAGGGAGGGATCTCTAGGTCAAAGGAGAATGTATACAAATTCATTTTCAATTGATTAGTAATTATACAAACAAGGTTTACATCATTTGTGATAGTACATTATAGTTATGATTAATATTTCCCAGACAACATCACAGCTTGAGTTTTTGAGTACGTGCAAGAGTGCATGCGTTTGTTTGTCTGATTTGATCCACGCAGGAGGGTACCTGGATGTAGTCGATTCTCCCCAAGGCCCCCAGGAAGAGGACCGTGCCTGGCTTCAGGACGAAGGTCCGGGGCACGATAGCCTGCCTGGGTACCACCGCCTTCACCTCCGGGTCGGTCAGAAGACCCAGCACCTGACACAACAGACCAGAGAGACAAGCAGAGGGACAGCCCAGAGAGACAAGCAGAGGGACAGCCCAGAGAGACAAGCAGCACGCAGAAAAAAAAAAAGTTTCAGAGATTTCCAGAGAACACGGCTGTCAAAATGTCAACCTGGAAGCATCTTTTTGCCGGATTTTGACTGAACTTAGTAGTAAATTAAACAACTTTTTCAGGGGTATAAAGGAAGATCACGTGTGGACAGGAAGGGGAGGGGCCTCACATCGTGCTCCTTCATGATGCCCGGTGTGTCGAATAGCCAGTGGGCGTCTTTCAGCTCATTGTGCGAGAACTCCACCGCCTTCACCGGAGGGGGCTCTGAGAATAAATGGCCAACGTATTAAAATACCAAGAATAAACGAGCCCTCGGGCAGGGTACTTCATCTCAGAGCTGTGTGGTTGGCTTTACCTGGGGTTGTCTCCTCTTCCACACCGTATTCCCCGTAGGCTAGACTGTCGGGGTCAAACTGGATCTCGTCCCTCTTGGGGACTGGGTCCACTCGGAAGGTCCTTCCGATGCGACCTAACCACACCAGCCAGGGACGCACGGTAGATGCACGCATGTTAGAGTAGTCTTCAAAACCACAGTGCATGATTGGGCTTTACATTTCAGGATTTGACTCTGGGTTTGGGGAACTCTCCAATGTCAGGAACTTTGCATAGAAAATGGACACATACACACCCCGGATAATTCAGGCATGGCTGGAATAACGCGACTTATACAGATAGATGCCTGTGGGGTATGGCTGTGTGGTGGAGCGAGGGGTTCCCCTCCTCACCCGTGAGGTAACCCTGCTTGCTGAGGGTCTGCAGTCTCTTCAGCTCTCCAGGGGCCAGGTCCTCCTCGCTCTGCTGGGAGTCCTTCTCCAGGCGCTCCTGGCGGCGGAACAGGCGGTACGGCGTGGGGTTGATGATCGGGAACTTCAGCAGGTTCAGCGTGGTGCCTGAGCCCCAGGCGCAGGAGGACGCCGGGGGAAGGCGCATGGGCACACGGGAGAAACGTTTGGATCAGTCGATGGCTTTACAATTCCTCTTTGGATGACGACAGATGCCAAATGTTTCAAAACGTTTTTTTTTGCTACTGTTTGATGTTACTTTGTCCCCTGAAGAGACCGCTAGCCTGGCTCTCTTTATGAAATGGAGATATAGTTTCACACTTTCCATTGTATTTATTGTCTGCAGATTCAGAATTTGTTCAAATCCATCCGGTACTATAGGATCGACCTCACAGATATTTCTTAACAATAACGCCTGCATTCGAATTCAAAGTAGGTCATATATAGAAAAATGTGTATCCCATATAAAACCCAACCAACAGCCTTAAATGAGGAAACACAGTTCTGTATCCACAGAACTGAGGAATAGTTCTCATCTCTTCAACATTCCTCTCTTCAACATTCCTCTCTTCCATTCAGACCTCCTGATGGCAGCAGAACAAAGAGTCTTTCTGGTCTGGACTCTTTAGAGAGATTCCCTTCAGGGAATACTGTAACTACTGTGGTACACGACACACTGAGCAGCCTTGTCAAACAGCCTGGCTTGTGCCCCGCCCCCGGGAGGAGCCATAACTACACATTTATTTGACCGACTGACCAATAGGAGTGCTTAGAATGTCAAAGGACCCCTGTTTTGATTCCCCTCCCCATCCAGATGTGCACTATATTATCAATAGATGGACTCCAGTTATTGGCACTATTCCAGCTATTATAGCTCATAAGGGGCCTTTTTTACAAGCCTTACTTAAAACTGCTTTCAAACAAGGCTGCATTCAGCTGTTCCCTCACACATAGCGAGGTTGAGCAGTGCTTCATACGAAAAATACTAAAAAGGGAGAGAGCGTGAAGGTGGTTGTGATGACGAGCTGAACAGCCCCCTCCCACATCCTCACCTGGCCAGGGGGAGATGGTGGCCTTGTGGATGACATCAGTTCCCTTGGACTTGCAGTAGTCAGAGTCTAGTAGTGTGTTAAAGAGGGTGGATTTCCCAGCATTTGCCGTCCCCACTAGATACACATCACCCTTGTACTTCCAAGACCTCTGGAGGGAGCTGATCAGGTTCTCAATACCGTATCCTGTCTTGGCACTGATAAGGTGCACATCTTTGATGTTTTCACCGATGCCAGCTTCGTTGCAGTACTGAGAAAGCTGGCGTTTGATTCGCTGCAGATAGTTGTCAGCGTCTTTAGGAAGCAAGTCTATCTTGTTGCCCAAAACGACAATATGCTTGTTTCTTCCTACAAGGTCGGTTATATCCGGAACAATGGAGTCAGGAAGATCCAGGAGGTCGACTATGAGGAGGACCAGAGCCTTGTGGGACTTGATGCCGCGGACTACATTCCTGTAATCCTCCTTTGACATCTCGACGGTCAGTGCCTTCTGGTGGTGGACGAGGAGATAACAGCGTTGACACACAGAGTTTTTCAGTCGGTCCTCACGAGTAAGTACCTTAAACTTCTCGCTGGGCAGGTATCCTGCAACCTCCGGGGCTGTGCAGTGCAGAACAGCGCCGCAGCCCGAACAACAGGTGCTGCTGACGGGCTGGTCTGAGTCAGGGGTGCCGTGGACCTTGTGCTCACCCCTCGCCACTTTCTTCTTCTCACTCTTGGCCTTTTTGCTGATACCCTCGTCCTGTGGGTAGTTGATGTCGTGGAATTGAACAAGAGAGTCCAGGTTGACCTCTTTCGTAGCACTTTGCAGGGACCTTCAGCTGCATCTCTAGACCTCTGTGTTGACTTTTGTCAGACAATGATCGTGGGGAAGATGTATCGTTGGGAGCCTTGGGTGACGCGATCCTTTGGAGCTCTTTGAGAACAGTCTGTAATTCATCTCGGGGTTCTTCATCAACCAATTCAGCATCATCTAAAAACACAAACTCTTCTTCCTTCTCTGGGTCCACCGTGGTTGTAAAACTGTGCAAAACGGATCCCCTTTGGCTGTCCAAATGGGAAACCCTTGACCCCCGTGTACTGTAAAATAACCTGGAGGTTCGTGTGTTATGAAAAAGTTCTTCCCGAGTAATGGAAGTGGATATTTCGCCAGCAGAGAGCACATGAGCATCCCTTCTACTGGGTCTCCCAGACAGACAAACTACATTTAGATGACGGGTACATCTGGACGATACAAGTTGACGCAACGCGACCTGAAACGGGTACATCTTTACAATGTAATCCAGCGGTCTTGGGCTGCAGACATCAACACAAAAAGGACATCAATTCAACCTTGGCAAATAAAAATAAAGACGCACGTGAGGAGTGGCAACTGATACACATCCTGGTCGGATGTGACGTAATTGTGACGACGTTTATTTACCTTCTATAAACGGACTTATTCTGTTAAATATATTTTATAGTATCGATTACTGTATTTTTTTATATATATATAACGACGATTATTTAATGTTTCGTAATTAATTAATAATCTAAGAGCATGTATATCATTTAATTAAAAAAAAAAAGGAAAGCTCGAGGTGCACAGTGCACGGTGACGTCGGGCTTTAAGTTGAGTTCCGCGTGTCGTGGGCGCGTCCCGACATGTCCCGACTGTCATCGGGTCGGACTTCTGCTACCTGGAAACCTTCTACAGCGTCGCCACTCATTCGTCAAAATGCTTCGGAACGCGCTGTGTCGCTTGGCAAGCAAAACGGGACGCGTTTGTGCTGCAACGTCCGGTGTGGTGGTGAGTTTTATAATGTGCAGCGTAGTGCCTTTATAACTATCGGTTTAAAAAGCTGGCCGATTGTAACTGAAATAACACTTTTTATGCGAAAAAGTAGGCCTACAATGGAACTGACGGTTATTAACTAACTTTTTTCACGTCAATGTGTACATCTAAGATTTATACGGATTCACACTTATGTAATTTGTTTTTGCCGAACGTTGTTATGAGGTGAACTTTGAGTGAGAATGATCTTTGTACAGGAGAAGATCAGAGGTGAGCGGCTGCACTGTGTATTATCTTAAAATGAACGTTGAACTACCATGAGGCATGCACATATAACATAAACGTTTCTGTACTTTCATCTGACTTTGGACAGTTTGAAGGATTTTCAATTAATTCAATAGATAGAACACACCACACACACACACACACACACACACACACACACACACACACACACACACACACACACACACACACACACACACACACACACACACACACACACACACACACACACCACACACACACACACACACACACACACACACACACACACACACACACACACACACACACACACACACACACACACACACACACCGTGCATGCTTTATCACGTAAGCGTGCACTACTTGTTCTGGCCACAGATTAAGTGGTGCACATTTCCTCCCCTGGCAGCGGGCGCCGTTTTCAACAGGGCCCCAGCAGAAACACGGTACCTTTTACGAGTTCCGAACATACTTTATCCGTCCGGACCAGAACTCAGCCTTCCTCAAGCTGACCCACGAGAAGATCCACCTGCGAACCGCTCACTCTGAGCTCCTCGGCTACTGGAGTGTGGAGTACGGAGGCCTCAACCAAGTCTTTCATATCTGGAAGTATGGTGAGGACTGAGAGATGGAGGGCTGCACAAGATGTATAAGATTTATATATCTGTTAATACTGTTAACAGTATGCAATAAGTATAAAGTTATTTTTCGGTGGACTTTATTTCTAAATCTCTGCGGCCCGGTGGTTGAGATCCCTTGCTCTAGAGAGTTCATATAGTGAAAGGAGCGAGGCCCGAGAAATGGCCTTGATTAAAAGACACGATGATATTAAACTGTGAATTCTGCTGTAAGGCCATTTGTGTCACTGATAAGATTTGTTTACTTATGCTATAGGCCGCAGAGCAGCCTTCAGCTTCGGCACAGCAGCTGAATGTGGACTCAGGGTCAGAATTTCAGTTTGTGCCTTAACTAGACAAAGAGACACTTTGCTGAGTGAAGTCACACGTTAACGAAACAGACTGGTTGTGAATATGATTGTTTAGAGGGCTTGTTCAGTATGGAGTTAACTTTGTTCATGTGAAATATAGATGCTGAATTCCTGGACTTGAAAGAATGTATTGCCTATTTATAGCAGCGGTTGTTGATTTGGAGTTCGACTGTAGTTCATGTGAAATATAGATGCTGAATTCCTGGGCTTGAAGAGCCCCTATTTAACCAGCGGGTGTGATGTTGAAATCACGCTGAATGAACAAGCAGATCGACGCCCTAGTCACCACTGTGTGTAGTAGGAACTCTCCACCAACACAAGTCATTTTAGTGTCCGTCATTTTTCTTCCCAGACAGTTTTTCTCAGCGGGCAGGTGTGCGGGCAGCTCTGTCTCAGGAACCCCAGTGGCTCGGGGAGTACATCTCTAAAGCCATCCCCATGCTGACCACCCAGGACAACGAGGTCACCTACCTGGTCCCCTGGAGCCAGATCCAGGGCCCACCCAAGGAGGGCGGTGTGTAATGTCTACATGTGGCCACTTGGGGGCGTATTTCAGTATTGGGGGGGGTATTTCAGTATTTAACCAAACAACACAGTTCGGTTCAATCCTAAATAAAGTCTTAAATTCCATGATAGTCCAGAGAAGATTGTCAACCTTTCCTTATAGTCAAGTGAAAAAATCAACATAGTTGTTGATTTTTATTGATGACCGCACAGCAGAGGCTGGCGTATGTGAAATGGTTGTATGCGTATATAGAACAGTATACTTACATTGCATCAATGTTTGCATATACTTCCTTAGACAAAGTGTCGTGTTGGATTTTAATACATTAAAAAATGACATAATAATACATACTAAAGTTAAATATTGGGATAAGGGTGAAATGAGTTCATTGTATTAAGTGTGTGTTGTGTGTATGTGTGTTTGTGTGCGTGTGCGTGTGCGTGCACCTTTAGGGACGTATGAGCTGGCCTCCTTCCAGATGAAGCCAGGAGGCCCAGCAGTGTGGGGTGAGGCGTTTCAGGCCTCAGTGTACACCCGTGCGACCCCCGGCTACGGCCACTTGGTGGGGGTCTTCCACAGCGAGTTCGGACCGCTCAACAGAGGTGAGCTGTGGGCAAATGCTCAGGTCCGGTCAAATCCAATTTAATCTTTAAAAGTCCTTCCAAGAATGCTTTACGTCTGGGCAAATGTATTAGATGTATGAAAGGAAAGAAATTATTGGACGGGCCAGGGCCAAAGACATTCACATCTATTTTTTTTGTCAGGGCATTTGACTCATTAATTGCTTTCAGGTGTAGAGATCATTTCAACAAATATGACAAAAAATCCTTTGACCATATATTGCCTAAATGACTGTTAAGGTAGGCCACAGGGCACATTGCTGGGTTTATCAGGGCTAATAATCCTTTATTCGATACATGCCTGATGTAAGAAGACTTTAATTTGCCTTGCCTGCATGGGTCTTTACACCGCTCCGGAAACGCACACAGCAAGGCGCTGAAGGAGCCTTTTAGTCCCTTGTAGTTCCTGGAACTAAAAGTTAAGGGTCGTTTTGGTGAAAACTTGGCTACGGTCACCATTCGCGTGAACTTGTACATGAACACATGAACGCTCTGTATTCTGCTGTTTGGTTCATCTCTGCGTCCTGTGGGTTCAGTCCACGCCTTGTGGTGGTACGAGAGTCCAGACCATCGCGCTGCCGTGCGCCATAAAGCCCACGAGGACGCCCGGGTAGTGGCTGCAGGTAGGCTCATCAGGATTTTTTTGCTACGTAGCCTACAAAGTGTTACAATAAAGGACTTCATAATGGAGGCCTTTTAGTTTATTCTCAAATCTATTTTTTTCATTTTAAATGGAATGGGATTGATAAAGAGATATGCCGAGATACCTGGTGATTGTCTTACCCTTAATTGTCTCGTTTAAAAAACATCAGATGTTTTAATGGGGCTCAGACAAATTTTTATGAACTGGGTTTTGAGTGGACGTTCAACTTACATGCTTCTTCCTGGTTGTGTGTCGTTATTCTTCTCTCTAGTGAGGGAGAGCGTGTCCCACCTGCAGTACCAAAGCAGCAAGCTCATGTTTCCCTGCAGCTTCTCTCCTCTGAAGTAGCACCAACTTGTCTGGAAACCATCCTCCTTCCACTGTGTAATTATGTCAAGTCTAGGTTTAATCATTGCTGTCAATCACATAACATTGATATTTCGAAATGTACAAGCTGTTACACTACCAGTTTACAGTTACCTTTATGGGTACCGCTATCACGACCAACCTAGTGCAACCGTTTCTCATTGATTAGTAACGATTGTTTCTGGATAGTTTATTACCAACACATGGCAAGTTGTATAGGAAAGGAAATTAACTGGCACTTACTGTATTTGAATTGGCGATTGCATCACTTATTAGATTAGAGTATCGTGGTAGTGGTTTAACACACAGCGGTTACAGTTTAGCACACAGTTCTTTTTTACTTTTTTCCTTTACTCGCTATCGTCTGAAATTGAGATTATCCACAAAGTGTGTTTAACCGTTTTGAATATAAACATGATTATACACTAAATAATCTAACTATTTTATATTTGCGAATGTTTACAAATCATGAATAATGTTTTCTATTGTGACCATAGAATATCTCCTAATCTTGATTAAATGCACTAATATATGTTAGATTAGCCTTATAACATGAATTGCGAAAATAAACAGACTTTATGAGTATGACTTTAGGATTTCTCCTTTTTGACTGAGCATTCACAATTAAAGGGAAACTTCACCCATCCCCATTAAGCTTTGTATCGTTAGAAACCCACTCATATTTTTGAATGGTCGTGCTTCATTCCCTTATTTTCCCCGGAGACCGGAGAGATCCGTATTGATCTCTCACACTTCCTGTTTTAAATGACGCAATATGACGGTTTTTGCGTCATTTTAAACAAGTGGGGGGTGGGACCCACTGACGCTACATACCTATTAGATCAGTGCCAGTGGGTGGGACCAGCAGAAACTAACATCCACAGCGGCTGAAGCTAAGCTAACAGACGCTGTGGAGAAAAACTGAATTAGCGACAATGGTGGAAGGTACTGGATCTGATATAGAAGATGGGGATTTCGAAGATCTGATGCTCAAATCAGATTCGTGGCTACCTTTACGAGCCGCAATATAGCCAGGAGCAGCTGAAGCTGTTGGAGGAACAGGAGGCAGCTGCTACAGCCGAGGCAAAAGACCTGCCTGTCGCGGGCGAGGAGCCTGGAATGGCTCGAGCTGGGGCGGATTGGTGGTGCCTGTGCTCTCACTGTGCGCCTGTGGACACAGAGGTAGAGTCCGTCTGCTGGAAAGAATTTCAAAGATGTCGAGACGAAATCTCTGAATCAGGCGAGGACACGGACGTATGTGTTGTGGAGCATCCTAGTTTCTCACCGCTTATGGACAGCGGCGTCCTGAAGACCAATTTCAGAATCGCAAAGGTGAACTGGAAATGTCAGCCAAAGCCTGCAGAGACGAACGGACGTCTGACTGTAAAGTGAGTGTTCTTATTTTCTTTCTGTTACTATCGTGGCATGTTATCTCCATAAAGACCATCTATCACTAACTGTGTGCTCAATGTTTTGTCTAGACAATATCGTCTAACAGCCTACTGTGTACCATAATTCACAAATTCATACCAACAGGCCAGATATGCCCTTGCCAATTAACTGTGTCAATTCTAGAGATACGAGCGGTCAAGATGTTCAAGAGACCCAGACGCTCAAGGCCACAAAAACAAGTGTAATTCCCACCCATAGCCACAAACCAAGCCCGGTGGTCCTCGTACCGAAACCAGATGGGTCCTATCGTTTCTGTAACGACTTCCGGAGGCTGAACGAGGCGTCCGAGTTCGACGGCTACCCCATGCCCCGCGTCGACGAGCTAATCGAGCGCCTGGGTCCGGCCCGTTACCTCACAACCTTGGACCTGACCAAGGGCTACTGGCAGGTACCATTGACCCGGGCGGCCCGGG